>OZ014439.1:8829647-8956029 GCA_963966035.1 Acleris laterana
GAATAAATTAAGAAACTTCACCGATTCTACAGATTGCATTGAAATGGTTAGTAACGTAAAGATCAATTGTATTCACTGTTGTGCAGATTTTTGCCCTGTGTCACGTAGCGGGCGAGCGGCGCGCGGGCGGACACAATCAAACGACGCAACAGTTAACTCGGACCGCCTCGACCACTTCCGTCGCGCCGCCTAAACTTGGGCAAACACTCGCCAATTGCCCTAGTGCTGGTACCCGCCCAGATCTTTCCATATCGATATTCTTATTTTAAAAAAACTGATAATTTCTGTACCTGAAGTTATGCACTGTTATTATGAGTTTACAAAGCCACCAATTAAGCCATCATACAACTAAATAGGTAAATGCTTAAAGCAAAAAAAATAAAAAAGGCATTGGTTTATTTAGGAGCGTCCTTACTGAGAGCATTCGCTTGAATATTCGAGTATATGTGGACGTTGAGCCGAGCGTTACAATGCTTAAACACCACTCGATGTTCGCGCCGAATGTTCATTACACGCGAATGCTCTCAGTGAGGACGCTCCTTTTTCTTATAATGTCGAAAACTCGGGTAAAAAGAGTTACTGCATCGATGCGATCAAACGGACTAAATAAGTAGCATTTATATAGGTAGTTTTTCACGTATCACCATGACTTTTTGTTGGATTATATTTTTTGTATTTTATAGATCCTAGTAAACGTTGAACTTAATTTCGTAACTCCTGTAGATTTCGTGAAAAAACAGGTTTTTTTTTGCATTATTTATAAGCTACCAAATTATTATTATTATCTGTTTCTCTTGAATAGCCTACTTTTTAATAATTCGTGGTGGAGATAGTGTTTAGCTTTATTGTTTTCTTTATGGATACTTGAAAATAATTTGCTACTAAAATCCAAAGAGCTATTTTTACAGCGGTCTTTAAATTTAGCGTGTGATAAAATTTTAAGTCAACATGCAGTTTACGATATCCTAGTATAAAGTATAAAATAAATGAATTGGAGTTAAGCGGTGTTAGTATGGAAACCAGAGTTTAGTGCCTCTTTTTGAACTATCAACAAAAGCGTATGCTGAGCGAGACGCATGTCATAAAGTGCAACTAGAGAAATGGTATTTTTCAGTAAGTACATTAAATGTAGCTTATCGATATTCTGTGCGGGCGCTATTGTTTGGCAGTAACAGTTTGCAGCGCGGCTGATTGCTTTGATAATCGCCGGCTGAGACGTTCAAACGACGCAAGAACAGCGTCTCCGCCGGCACAAGAACTTGTGTTTCCAGTGGCATTAGACTGGGACCTCTTCCTTTATTATCTGAATTAAGTATGCGCCGTGGCATTCTATGTTGCTCGACGCGCTTTTCAACGAACTTTATGATTGCGGAGCTTATTTACGAAAAAGTAACAGTTTTAGATGTTTGTGGTCTGAGTAATTGTGCTAAATATTGTGACTACAATCATATTTCTCCTCATAAACCAATCAGATATTTTTCTTTGGTGTCGATTGAGTGAAAAAACTTAGCAATTCTATAATAGGTATGTTGCGCCCAAGCGACGGCCGTGTGAACCACTCAGTAAACTACGTTTGCCAACTTACTAACACGGCCAATCGAAAAATAGAAACTTCCACTCGTAGACCAGGATCGGAACTAACTGAGTAACTCTCATTCTTCACAAACTTTGCGTGAGTGTCGAGAAATTTATTTTGTTTGGGGTTTGTCTACTGCGTGACCCTTTGCCATGAGCAAGGTGTATTTGTGAGGAATTATTGTTGTCATCTGGCACATTCGCCGTACTCGATGGTCGTCGTATTGCCATTAACACTCGGTAATGACCGGTAACACGATACAGTTTAAGTTAATAGCTACTTTTCACATCACTTAATCGTCTCACAACCCGCTGAGGTGCAGTTATTTATAAGCATATTTATATAGTAATAGGATAAATAATGCATTGTTGCTGGAAAAATAAAATAAAAATCTTAAAATACCGCCAATAAGAGTGTGACGTGCCACAATATCGAACACAGGTATAATAATTAGTTAGTAAGGCGATTGACGTGAAATTAAACTGACGGTTACTCATTAACATTTGTTTACGTAATCAAGTATAAATCCTTAGCAACCCTCTGGTTCTCAGCAAAACAATACTCGCGTCCTTTTATGTAGGGCGGGCGCCGGTGCTCCCACAAGTGGCACTTAACGCAACAGAATAAACTGGAGGCGGTGCTGCGTAAACACGGAAATTCCATCCCGTAGACTGTACACACGCCCGGGGTCATTCAAGTTTCATTACCAATAGCTCCGGGCTCATAACTTATTCAGTTAGGGGCAGGTAACGCGTTTTAACATTCAATTTGCTACCTGAAGAAACGTTATGCCGCTGTAAACGTCGCGACTTCAAAACCCTCACGTTCAACGGCTCCTTTTAAACCGCTTTTCTCCAAATACAAATAACGTCTCAGATACTGTAAAAGGCAACCTGACGGTAACGGAGTAATGGATAATATTTATTACCTACAACATGATGTGCTGTTCACAGCACAACGCTTGCTAGTTAGCCGTTTCATGTTTTTAAACGAAATGATACAGATGCAATTTAGTATTCCTTTGAGAAAGATATTTACCTATATCTGTTTAATATTGTAAATTTTATTGCAAGGTTTTGTTAGTATTTGGTGGAAAGGTGAGGTGACTTAGAGCCCGTTGTTTGATCAGTATTTAACTCAACTAATTGCTAAAATTCGAAAAAGGAAAAGAAATTTTAACACATTTCCTTGAGATTTAACCATTAGTTACGATTTTTAACGATTAGTTAGTTTAACTAGGTACTGATCAAACAACAGGCCCTAGTCATGAAAATTGAATTTGTGTATTAAATATTTAGGTGGTACTCTTTAATTAGGGAAGTAATATATAACGCGCCGTTCTCGTTCATAAACATTTATATAGAGCCTAGTGAACGGGTCCTCCGCAGTAAGTACGGTGACACCTATAAAGACTCGCACGAGTTACATTCGCCCGTACCGCAGCACTTAGGTAATAAAACCAAGAAAGTAGTTTTAAGGAAACCCGCGACAGCCATTGCAGCCCCTTATTACGCCGCAAAACCCCCCTTATTACATGAGACAAACAAGTTATTCGTTTCAAATTGAAAACTTTCCACCCCACTAGCCATTCTGGGGCTGTGGCCCATAAATTCCCGCCAATTTTGTTTTATTTCGCGATGCAGGCACGGTAATAAAAGTAAGCTGGACGTGAGACTGAGCCTCTAGCGGGGATTACTTGGCCATCGCAATGGATCACTGCAGCCTTTGATATGGTGTCTAAACAACGGTACCTGACTAACTGGCCTGCCACTCGTTTGCCCCATGGGCCAGTCGATAACGACGTCAAACACGCCGTCCGATTCGATTTCAAACAGTTTGGACCTTTTAGACATTAATCCGCCGGAACAGCGATACTTCATCGCTGAGGTACTAATGAATACAGCCTAAGATGGTTGATTCTTTTTTGGATTTCACATTTGTGGCCTTACTAAAAGGAACTTAACTTTTAATTTACCTACTTTAAAAAAAGTTAAATGAGTCATTATAAAATAAAGGCACCCACATAATCAAATTAGAAAAACCGGTCTCAATTATTTTAATCAAAATGCAACGTTTTTTAACAGTAGCTTTTAATTAACTTGGGTTTTCGAACGAAAAATACACTCGTCGTTAATATAAAAGTGACCGTGAAACATAAACGTTTTCACGTTAAGCTCACGTTATTGAGGAAAAATGAGTTTTAAGTCATAAAGATTTTGATTGGACATTTTTATTTTAACACCATTTTATCTTGTTGTTTTTAAGGGCCTCGTCATAAATAGTAACTGCTGACACCAATATTCAGCTAGCAATTAGGTACCTACTTTCCTGCCTTAGCCTGCCTTACAAGTATTTAATACGTAACACATCGAACAATTCGGTGATACAGCACACTCACTGAACCCCGAAGTTGCAAAACTGCAAACAATGCAAGTAGTCAGGTGCAAGCGGCTGGAGCGCCTCCAATCTCATCTGTTCTAGTGCTGGCAATATCGAAAGGCCGCATGTGTGATCTTCACTGAACGCTCATTGCTTTGATCATTCCATACAAAACGTGTTTAAGCAAAATAACCAAAAATATAACCACCTGGTAGGTATTTGTCAGCAAAACATTAAGGTGTATCCTAGTTGTGGTTTTAGCAAAAAAACCGCTAGAATACTGTATTTCTCAGCAACAAGCACGAAAGCTTTAATGAAGTGTGTTTGCCCGGCTCGAGCTGCGCTCTAAGCAGCCGGTTAGGACAAGTTTTCATAGAGCACGGGTGAAATTTTCACGCGTGAGTAAACAGCATTCTAGATGAATATGGCTGTACAACCCAACTTAAACCTAGACTTCGTTTTACAGAGCTCATATTTATAACAACGGAGATTTTACTGGAAACGAAACGGATGCAGGAGCAGTTTAGATGGGATTGCAAACAGTTGCGGTGTCCAACGGTTATGGTCCCTCGTTTCAGCAACACGCCAAATATGGACCCCTCGTAAAAATAAAAAGCTGTGTGGTTATAAAACATGTTGTATTAAATATTCTGAATACATTTTATAGCTTCATGTACGGAAACGAAATAAAATGCAGCGTTACGGTATAATCCTCACATATGTTTTGTGATTATGGTTATGTATAAAAATCCTGTGAATTATCTCATAAAAAATCCTATTCGTAAATAGCGTTTCTGAGTTTGACAGATATGATGCGAGCAGTAAAACTAGGCACTTGCATGCATGATTTTCTGCATTTTCATCACGCCATTTATTAGATACAAAACTGTAAGCCAATCTTTTTCTAAATTCTTTGGCTTTAACAACTGAAATTTTAGCAGTAGCAATGTTAACATTAATATAATTTATATTTTCTAAAGATACTGCTTTTACCAACGCTATACATTAGTTACTAAATCAAATTAGAAATTAATTTTCATTCATTTTGTAATAATCTACTTTTGTCTCCTCTTTCATGCTTACGCTAAAAAAGGCCAAATGATCTAATTTTACCAAAAATAAACTGCTGTTTAATGCGTTAGTTCCACTGACGCCACCATTCATTCATTCCGATTGCTGAAGATAATTTAAAACTACTATTACCTAGGTATTTTAGTTATTGTCAAATAAAAAACCGGGCACGAGCATGTCTGACCATGCTCAGCGTAGGGTTCCGAAGCCGTTACCTACTACACAAGAAATATTTCAAAAAATTATGAACTAATTCCCTATTTAATTAAACAATTTAGTACCGATTTCACCAAACCATGTTAAATTTAATAAATTTTAATCGACTGTTAGTAAATACATTTCGACAGCTGTTAACGCTCTAATCATCTGTTAAGTGGTTAACATCGTTTGGTAAAATTGGTCCTTAGTATCCTGTATCTCAGGAACCAATCAATTTTAAGTACTTAGTCGTGAAAGATTTTAGTATTTGTAGTTTTGGCTGTAGGGGGGGGGGCGGGGGGGCGGCACGTGACTCTTACAAAGATTAGCACTTTAAATCTGATAGACCTATCCAACGACACCCCAAACCATGGGATAGACGAGAAAAAAAATCATCCCCACGTTACATGTAGGAAATGCACATTAAAAAAGTTTTTTTTCAACATTTAATTTTACCAAATTGTCGGCGGCGTGACTTATTATGTATATTATAATTACGCTTTCTAGAACAAAGAGTCTCTGAGCTAAGCTGCGGACGGACGGACCGACGAACGGACGGACATGGTGAAACAATAAGGATTCCTAGTTGGAAACAACAGAAATAAAACGAAGCCTTAATTATTATTTTTTTGAGAAACAAACAAAGAACTTTGGAAATCTGTATTAAAAATGTAGGCTAGTCACACCACCTTCCCTTATTGCATAAAATAATGTTCATACCACATGAGTATTTTCTTTTGCGGTTACCAAGCATATTATCTTAAATACGGAACCCTCGGTGCGTGAGTCTGACTCGCACTTTTTTTGTTGGCCCTGCTGGCTATAGTACGTAACCAGGTACTAGTAAATACCCAACGACGACTATTTACTAGACAAATGTGGCGTAAACCGCCCAAATCTGTACTACTATTTTATTTATTTTTTGATACGAAATGATTCTATGAGTGATATATTTGTTTATGATTGTTTGAAGACGGAAATACGAGTAAGCGATTAAAAATATGGGGGCACAAGCATGGTTTTCAAAACCGGTAACGTGATTTAAAATTGTGGCGTTAACCCAAAAAGTAAAATATCGTGCAATTTAAGTAAAAAAACTTATCATTTATTCTAGTTGTACACCGCTGTCGTTGTCGACCAAGGGCGTATAAGTAGTTAAAAATGGTGCATGTATTCTAGAATTTTATTGACCATTTTCTATATTTAACCTAATTAACCGTAACAAGCGTTTTAGTAAACACTACATTAAATTTACGCGCCTATGTCATAAAATACATATATATAAAATCACAATATGTCTTCGAAGAACTATAAAATATATTTCCACACAAACAGTTTTGATACAGAATAAAAGCTCATACGACAGATAGTAAATATCAACGACAAAGCAACAGTAAAACAGTGAGCCGCGAATATTGTGCGACCAGAAGGAGCGTGGGAGCCAATTAATTTTTGCTGAGACCAAGGTTTATGTTTCCCGGATAAATAAGGAGATTTAGCGGCAACGCCCGGCGCCGCCTCATAAAACGGCTAGCTCGTAACCAGGCCTGACCGCTCCCCTAACTAACCTTTCTCGATAACATCAACAATAACTTTTCATTATTACCTTTACCTTCGCGACACAATCGTTAACAATTATAGTGATGATTTCACTAACAATGGCTTAACTATTACATAATTAGGCATTCGTGTTAACGTAGACAAAGATTCGAGTACCGGTCGTACCGGGCGGGCGTTCATCTGCTGAAATACCTCAGGGCATCAATTTGCGGCAGTTTACACCGGAGCTGCCTGCCGGAGGTATTCTATTCACTGGGACGAATTTATCGGGACGCGGCTGTAAACAGTGTACTTGCCACTACCTCGCTGTAATAACTAAATATCACTAAAGTAGAAGAGCGTTGCAGATTAATAACTTCTGAGTTGAAAAAACTTGTGGCGCAACACCGTTAGTGTACCTTAACTTGGGGAGTTATTTATGTTGCGGATATGTATATAATGTGTATTTTAAACACAATTCGTGTTGTCTTAGAACAGTGAAACGAAAATTAAAAAGAGTTGCTCTGAAAAGAGAATGACAGCGAAACATTTATGTATTATTAACCCGGCACAAACATACTTAGACGTCTGTTCTGTTTTCAAATCCGTAACGCAGTAAGTGCGTGTTAATGTTTAGTTTTGATTGTAATTACTTATATATCGTCTCAGATAAAATCCCTGTGTGCACAATTAAGATATCAAATATTTATAAAAGCAATCAACTTATGCGGGTGCATTAAATTCGGGTAATACAGGCAGAGGTAATTCGGATGCATTTTATTTTCGTAGCGTCGGCAGAGGCCGGGCGATGACTAAATAATGACCGGGATAACGCCGTTTTATTGCAGCCTCCGTGTTGCGAATATATAAATGAACCCTCAAGGGAGTGTTAAAGATGCCGCCAAAGAACTCCTGTCGAACAAGCCGGCGAGCAGAATGGTGCCGTAAACCTGCCTCCCCCCATCCGCTGAGGCGTCATTTTGTACTTTGTACCGAAATGTTATTTGCAAAAAATATTATAAAAAGCCATATATTTTTTGAACAATGGGCATGGACAAAAAACATTTATACTACCTTCTACAAACAAATAACGTAGTCAATCATTAAATTAAGATTGAACCTTCCGCCACATGTCAGGTTTTTTTTTATTTCATCACAGAAGCTTTATTTTCATTGATTTAACTCAGTAAATTAAATATCCCTTGATGCACCATTACGAATAAATATGTATGAAGTTCTGTTGTTTAGAATCGCACTGCATTAACAAGTATAGGGTCGTGCTCAGCCAAGGCGAGGCCCATTTAGGAACTATAAACCCTTGTTTTATTCTACTCATTTAATTACGCAATTCCAGTTTCATTTCGAACGGTGTACGAGTGTGATTTCCCTGTGTTAAAATATTAAAAACTTAATTGTGTTTTGGCGAGCGGAGCCGGCAGTAAAGATGCGCTGCTACGTTGATACACTATTAATGCAATTGTTCGAAAACGGCGCGAGGCTATAAAATTTAGCCTTCAGGTAGAATATTGCGCCCCACTTCGTAGCCTTACCCATAATTTTTCGCATTGCGGGTTTCTAATAAAGTATTTCATTACTCCGTTTTGCGGTATGTACGGGAAGCCCATTTCAATCCTAAATTTTTTAAGTAAATTACGAGTCGTGCCCGTGTCGGACGTTTTATAGGGTCCTTGTAGTTTGATTGGCTTTTGTTACCAATTCAACTTTTTTGTTAATATTCTGGTAGCCATACCTATTTTTTTTCAACAAAAAGCATAATGTTGGTTCTATTATTTTACCTGTCTTGATTTCTATGTACCACCTTCTACTCAGTTTATTTTTTTATCAATTTCAAACTGGTTGTTGGGTTAATCAATGTTGCTGATTGAAAAATATTTGATTAAGTTTTAAATTGTAACAATAAATCTTTTGACAACGTTAATATAAAGTTCTACTAACATTATCAAGCGTTTAGCAGTTATTAAAAATCAATTTTTAGTCCTTTACACACTCTAACACAAAGTTTTTTACTTACTCCGTTTCCCCAATGACCAACGCATTGGACATTAATAGTTTGTTTGTGATATTTTTTACTTCACTACACTTTCATTGGAAGCCGAGTGTGGAATTAAAAATGCTAAGCCTCCCTATATTCATTCATCGCCGGACGCCTGACCGGTTTAATAAGCAATACGTGCAAGCTTCGAGAAAGTTTGTTGCGATCGGTCGCAATGGGTTAAATTGAGCCCGGATGCGACAGGTTAGCGTTTTCAAATGCAATATCAATTAATAATTTCCGAAACCTGGTCATGACATTTCTGACTGCGGAATAAGAGTAAAATATCACGTTGCAGGGGAGTGGTATCGACAGGTAAAGCGTGCGCCGGCTGAGCCGCGATACAAATGGCAAATGCACCGGGGCATCATCGTTTGGCTGTAACAGCCTCAAGTTTTCGGATTGTCTGCGCCGAAGCCATTTCGCCGACTCCGGCACGCAAGCAGTCGACATATTCCATTTTTAGTCTGTGCTGTCTGGGCTTTGTACCTACTTAGTCAGCCTCACATGCACACTCTAGATAAATTAAGTTAAAGTCATATAGGAAGGTGAAAAAAATGCGTTATTGGATTACTAAGACGTTTATTCTAAAAATATAGTTGAATATTATAGCAACAAGCTATCGTCCGTTTTATATAGCTACAATTATTTACAAATACTTCGACTAAACAACATTGTATAACAATATGTTTCATACATTTATGACGGAAACTACAACATAGAGCATACATATATAACACTTTGAAATAATGATTATCACATTTTGTATAAATATCGTAATATGATCGTTATCTTACTTTGGTCATGACTTTTTAAACCTATAATGTAGAGCTTTCCTTAAAATAATACATGTTTTAATGGTTAATACTAATAAAACACCAAGTATTTATAAATAAATAATAGCGTATTTTCTTCACAATGTTACATGAAGTTCCATTCTTCTCTTGTCGGACAGCCCAGCCTTTAATCTGCGCTTTAAAGAACCTACCTCAGGCTAAAACTTCTTGAACAATAAGTAAAGTCTCCATTACTTCTATTTTCCTTAAAAGGATGTCAGCGTTAAACAGAACCCACGTTTCAATAAAATATAGGCATTTTCATTCGCAATACCAAGTAGTTCTCCGGACTTTTTTATCACTCGATCGCCGAACTTCACCTGGCACTCCGCGAAGTGAATTGTCTGGAATCAAAGAGAATAAAATCAAAACGACATCGATATTCTTATTCCACTCGACATATCACTGTATAGTATGAAAGAGACATACACACACAGTAAAAGTGACAAGTCTTAACGAAGACGACAAGTACGTTATAATTTTAACTACAGGTTGTTAATTACTCAGTAAATAGATTCTATATTAACTGACTAATTGTTATAATGGAACAGAGCTTTCCAGACATAAATGACAAAGAAAAAGTACCTCACTAAGTGTTATTAATAATGTAAGGTTTGCGAAATCAAAATAAATTAGGTGCTACGCCAGCACGACGGCAAGAATTGAACCGAGTTTTCTTATCAGAAAATAGGAAATTACAGGGGAGGAACATAAAATAAACAAGGAACAGACACAAACCCATCAAGTTATTCCACCGAGAAGCTTGGGTACGGAAAACGAAAGCCAAAATAGTTTTGGTAAATAATTGGAAGCGTGCCTAAAGGATTACTGACCTACAAAGCAACGGATTGGTGCAACCTCACGCATACGAAACCGTCTAACAGACCTGGAGGACAGACGATTCTATATAGAAATAAAAATGTATTAGAAATATGTATCCATTTCAATTGGGGAGTTCTTATCAAGGGTTACGATCGTAATTAAGAACTAGTCATGTTTTAATTAAACATTTATCATTATTTAGAGTATGTGGAAATAATGTACCGTTCGTAGTAAATATGGTACGGCGGTTACGATTTGTAATTAATACACGGAATGCTTTGTTTGTATGACAGGTATCGACTGGATATCGAAAACCCGTCTAATGCAATTATAATACCATCCACCGCTTCCTCTTAGACCGAATTTAGAATAGAATAACACTCACATTTGTCATCGTTTGTCTCTTCCTCGTTCGACTCCTGGCTGTTCATGGACACCATCGAGATCCTCTTGTTACGTTGTTGAAGGAGTAACTCTGAAAGAAACCACAGATAAATAATATATAATGACTAAATAAAAGAAACAATATACTTAACATTATCTGCAAAATGTAAATAGAAATGACGACATCACCTGCTTGGAAACAAATCTTAACTAACCTTCAGGCCATGTAAGTGATTAAATGTAACTTTAGTTACTTAGTAACTTTAACATAACTTTACTGAATCGCGCCTTAAGTAAACTACTCGGATTTGGATTATGAGCGGACAGTTTGAAACTTAGAACTGACTTAGGAAGGATTTTTCATATTCGAAATATTTATTTTAATACTTTATTGAACAAAAATTACAGTAATGTACAAACGGCGAACTTAATGCCACAAGCATTCTCTACCATTCAACTTTAAGGTGAAACAGAAATTTATAAGTAATGTCATTTAATACTGAAAATTGCAGAGAAAGTATCCGAAGTTTCCTACGTTCCAAATATCACATTCTATACGGCTTTATTATTGCGGCCTACTTGTCATCATTATACCGGTTTGCGCTGCAGATATGATTATTATGAAAGGAACAATGGAGTTGTAAGTTGTATGCGAATGTTGAAATCGTAATGGGTTTTTCCTTTTAGTTCGGTGTTAGTCACCTGAGGTACATCGCGCGGCTATCGCGGGCCGCACCTGACGGACGATAACGCGTCGATAGCGATAACGCGATGCTTCCACGAAGACGACAACACTACCAATTAATACAACCCGAGATAATACTGTATTGACTTACTGATCCTACTTCCTACTATCCTAATAATATCCTTCCCCTACTAAGTAATTTTGAAAGTTTGTAAGAATGTTTGGATGTTGGTCTCTCAATCACGCGGGTTTTTTTTATTGTTGTATGCAGACGAAATCGCAGGCAAGCGGTCGTAGTGTGTTGAATTACGAATAGTTCGCAAAGGTACTTCTTTCACCTTTAACGCAAATGTTACACTATGTCTTATATGTTACTTTAATGAAAAAGAGTTACATATAAACATAAAACATCTGGTAAGTATATATTTAAACTAGTCAACATCTGAAACTTTTATTGGCTCTCTTTAGTACAATAATTTTATCAGTTTGTGATAAGCAACGGACTTACGTATACACAATACATACTGGTATTAAGTATATGGCATTCCATAGTTCAATTCTAAGTAGATGAAAAAGCAACAAATTACCTACACTAGAATAGTAGATAAGTAATTTGTTGTAATTAAACAGATATTTAAAGAGAGGAGAAAATCGCAAGTAAATGTATAAGTTAACGGCTTACAAAATGTGAATATGTTTTTGTATGTGGCGAATAGGCGACTTTGAATAAAAGTTGCAGCGCCTGTCGACCCAGGCTACCCGCGGTTCATGAATATTTATTTCGGATTGTGCGGATAGGTCGGTGTAAAAGACTCCGTCTGCAGTTTGTGCGGCTATTGTGGATAAACTGACACTGGCAGCGCACGCCGTCACTTCTTGCGGCGGTTGTTTTAATCATGTTGGCCCTTTATCGGCATTAACTTGGTTGGTTTGATATACTTCTAGGGTCAATCGCTCCCAGCCCTACTCTTACTCTGTTATCATTTCCCCGGGTCAAAATCGTTTGAAAATCGTTATCGTGTTCCCTTTCGATCTCGATCGCATGACGCACGCGTCCAATAATTTCCAAAATTCTCATAACTTAACTAATCTCATTGTGATCGATCAATGTCAGTGATTAGCGCATCGACTCGAACCCGGCCATTAGCGTTCTTTTAATAGTCAAAGTGCAACAAGAGCTAAAAAGAACAAGTTACGCCGTTTTTGTACGAAATTAGGTAACTGGTTTATTACCTTTCCACACTATATGATTCGCATACTACCGCGGTTTTCAAAAAGTAACTCGCATTAGACAAAGCCTATTGTAGTATTTGAGGAAATGCCCATTGTCGCTTAACTGCAATGAGGTAACAAAGAAACGCGTTACCAGTAAGATTTAAACACCACTTTACGCTTATCGGAGAGATCTCCGCGAAAAATAGGCATTGTAACAGTCAGAGTTCAAAGCGATAGCACTTTCTGCCGCGCGTTCCCGTGCTTATCCTATCTCGGGCTCTCGGCAACCGTTTTAATAGACAGGCACAACTAAGATTGAGTCATTTGAACAAAGCTTATAACGTCAGACACTCGCATATTTCAATTTTAAATGCTTAAAATATATCGCGAACAAAGCGCGTTTATAATGCATGCATATGGGATGACGTTTAAAAAAACGAGAAGGATGTTAGGGAACAGCGCGGCGCTCCGCCGTTCTCACAGCGCGAAGTGCACATGCAACTCGCCGACGGGTGTCCAATAAAAAATGCAGTCGTCGACCCCGCACGGCGTCGTGCGTCACCGAGATAAAGAAACTCGCACTCTCCCAACACGTACGAGTAAGGGAGCAGATGACGACCAATTAAAAAGTTTGTCCGTATTAATTAACTATGCGGGAATTAGTTCGGTTCGGCTTGCGTGCCAGATGGACTCAACAGGTCCCTTTTATGAGAAATTACTTCGGCTTAATCTTGGGAGCAGTTCTTGATGAGGTTCACAACAATGCCTTCTAAGTTTACGAATAAAACATGTCCCTATTGTTATAATAACTAAGAAACCAGTTATGAAAACAAAAATATGATGAATTTAAGTCCGTTAATTTAAATTAACGTAAATTAATAAGCGACTCCTAGTATCATGTGTAAGCAAAAGTATAAATTCTCATTTAAGCAAAGATTTGATCCATGTACCTTAGTAGACAAAGACAAACAGATAATTCTTGCACATGGTTTCGCGCTCGTATCTAGTCGCCGCAGTGTTTAACGAGATAGGGCCGACGAGTATTCTGTACAAACATCTTCAGAATTTGATTTGAGTGACATAACTCCGCGGACGTGACGCCAGCATCGGCAGATATGTGCGACGCGCCACAGTGCTGCATAATGCTCGATTCGACGCGCTGTTTACTGCACCGCATATGCTTTATCTGCATACCGCTCTTTATTATACTGCACTGCCTTTTAGATCGGAAGTCATTTATTATATGGTATGTACAGAAAATAGTACAGTTACCCCACAATATTCTTCTTTGAATCAGGGATTGTTTCACAGTTTTTATGGAAATGATGACAGCAACTTTACTTTTGAAAAGAACTGACTGTCTTTCACTTTTTAGTTCATACTCAAGAGTTCAAAATATCGAAGAGCTAGTACATAGTTGAAGTTAATATAAAAAACCGGGCAAGAGCATGTCGGACCATGCTCAGTGTAAGGTTCCGAGGCCGTTTTACAAAAAATAGACCTCGCGACAAACTTAACTTCGCCGTTGGAAAACTTTATGAGTCTAACAAAAATTTGCCCTTTAAAGCTTAATATTTCTTAAACTGATCCCTTAATCAATAAACTGTCTTAACAAACCCGTAAACAAATTTTTAAAAGACCTATCTAGCGACACCACAACGTACAGGGTTATCGAGAAAAAAAAGTACATCTCCACGTCACGTGTAGGGGTGGTAGGTACATTTAAAAAAAACAAGATTTTATTTTACCACTTTTTTGGCGTAACTTATATGTATATTCATGCCAAATTTCAGCTTTCTAGTACTTCTGGTCTCTGAGCTACGCTGCGAACGGACGGACGGGCGGACATTGCGAAACTATAAGGGTTCCTATTTTAACTACGGAACCCTAAAAACCAATTAACTTACATACAACATCAGATTCGTACCTTTATAAGTAGGTGTCATTGACGCATCAATGCTATATAGAACGTAAAAACATTTATTATGACATTTTAAATTTAAAGCTTATGTGTGCTTTGCTTTTACTTTCATGATAGTATGCTTTGGCCTGTGGTTTCATCCTCTTGCCTCGATTTACCCGCTTGGCTAACTACACCAAATTATATTTAATCGTTTTTCGTTTATATTGATAGTCAATCTACCAAACATCACATCTACAATCGATTATATTAGTAGCCATTCTAAAGCTACCTAAGAACAGTAAATAATATATTATCTTAAATAGGGTTTAAAAATATCTGATCTTATGCCTCTAGTAATAGAGACGTGGCAGATATCTTGAACGTTGAATAATATTATTATTGCCAGTGACCGTACACCATTCCCATGTTCACTCACATCTGTTTAAAATCAACTTAATGTTTACCTTTTTTCTGCATAGCCTGTTCCCAGAGCAGGGAGGTAATTTCCTGGACCCAAGCGCTCCGCACCGCGGGGTCCCTGGTCTCCAGCTTGTAAGACTTCAGGTTGCGCTTCTTGTACCAAATGGTGAACTTGTACTGGTCTGTCTCCTTGGCAGTAATGCCGAGGTCGTCCACGGGAATGTGGTCTTTATAGAAAAAAAACTCCACCGTCGGTTGCTGAAAAAAACAAAACTGTAAATTAATGTATGCAATACAATATTATACAGGCGATAACAAGACTGAAGGTCGCCGGTGGCCATTGTTATATTATTTATGAAGACAATCCATCGAGCGAGTCACATTGATTAATAAATAAACGCTGCATTTTACAGTTAGTATTTTTGCGGATGGATTTGAGGTGTAGGTATGGTAATGATAATGTAAGTTATGTAAGTACAGGTGATTTGAAGTCGAGGAGTGCGTAATAAGCGTCGATTGTGACTATTGTGAGCGTTCCACGTGTGAACGTGCTGCCGCCAAACAAGAGAACTGTGATCGGCGATGCGCGGTATGTTGGGCGTTCCACCGCCGACAAGGTCACCCGGCCATTACCAACCCATGCTGACATAAAGTAAAATCTCTTGCATTTTCATTCTAACGGTATCCGGTACTATTGTTGCTTTATTCGATAATTGTTAGTCTTGCGTTATCAACCTTTGTTTTAAGTGTAGGTAAATTCCTGCAGTTTCTTAGTCACTGCACATTGGTAATGAGTATTAAAGTCCTGTAGTTATGTTTTAAACAATAAATGGATTTATTGCAAAGATCATCCCTAACCGCAGCAAAACGAAATATTATTTTCACGTACATTGAATCTGAGAAAACAAAACGATGAATAATGACTTAATCATTAAACCTTCCCATGGTTTTGTGGTCTTAAAAACCACCGTATACTTACCTAAAATTACTAGCACAAAAGTAATATAAAGTACCTTAGAAATATTACCCTAGAACTTGTACAAGTGGTTTTAGTGTCTACAAGTAGGTAACATAAAACCCTAAAAGAAGATGGATTTCTGAATCACAAGGTTGAATCAAATGGTAGGAAAATTGCTTTTTGTGATTAAGTAATTAGGTCTACATATTTCTAAAAAGCAGACTACTTTAGGACATTATTGTATCCAGTATTTTTTGTACTTTGTATTTTTACCGGTTCCGGTTTCCGCAAATCGATGTTATGCGCCTATTTTGCGTGAAGCAAACTAAGTAAGTATAGGAACTACACTATGGTTTCGTATACCTACTACCAGTATAAGTACTATAATACTCGTAATATGAATATAAAAAGTATTTTTGAATGTTAGTTGTTAAATTCAAAGTATCACGTGATGAATTTTCTATATAAATATTCCATAAATAAGTATAAATATCTGTCTTTCAACAGTCAAAAAACGTGTCCTACAGATCCCACATTATAATTGTTAAGTAGGTACATACAAAGGCAATGTTACCTAGACAAATAAACCAGGGCCTCTATTCTTGCTTTTGAGGTTTTCCCGTATTGACAACGTTTTGATAGCTCTTATGGACTTGACAGTAATGGCGGCCGGGTTAAAAACAATAACATGACAGGTCAAATACAATACGGTGTTAGCGTGTAGAATAGAGGCCCAGGGGGTTATTATGATGTAGCTATGCTATGCAGTTCAGTTTACGCTGAATGAATAGGACAGTGGGGTTATTATGACGTATCTGAGCAATTCATTTTACGCTGAGAGAAAAGGACAGAGTTATGTAACTGCTATAGCTCCGTCCTTTACGCTCACCGTAAAATGAACTGCATAGTCATGTCATAATAACCCCCCAGAGCTATACAACTGGTATAGCTATAGTATGCGTATTCAACGCGGTAAAACAATATTGCTTTTGACTTAGTATTGTCAATGTTCTGATAGCTCTCATTTACTTGACACTGGCCATCTTAGGTCGACCCATGTACTCGTACATACATTGCGTTACTACATACTCGTATGTTATAGTAAGTATGTACAGATTAGAGGCTGTTTGTGTACGAGCAGCGCCACCACGCCGGCGGCGCGACCTGACGTCATCTATTGTCATAACTGCTCAATATTTCATAACGCTGCCAATTTAAGTGGACGTTGCCCACACTGGAGCCTTCGTCCGCCCACTAGCCAGCCACCACATTGCTTTGACTAGCGACTTATAATTGCCGCGATAATACTGTAGAAAATATTTTAAAGGATCATATTATTACTAGGCTAAGTAAGTATTTTCTATATTATCAAGAAGGAATAAAACTTTTAACCAATCATTACAATAAATGCCAAAAAGGCCACTAGATAAAATATAGTATTCGTAACATTATTACTTTCGGAATTGTCTACCAAATATTTAAGTTGAGATGAATGTTGGACCGCTTCTTATAATATTCATTTGACCCTGTACATGTTTCAAATAACTGATAACACGTTGATACTTATTATTAATTTTCTTAATTACTCACGGTTAAATAAAAAAATACGATACATATTTCCTCATTAAAATTAACCTTTGCCTTAACGCGAGGTCGGTAATGCTCTATCAGTACTTATACCTACGACAGTTGGAGATGGCACGAACAATATTTAAATTATAAATACAATTTCATTTGTTACATTACACAAATTAAAGTTAATGATTCATCGCTGATTCATTTAGCAACAATGATCGTTACCATTCGATGCTAACTATGTTATACAGGCTATGTTCCAAAGGTATTGTTTTAATGTTCAATTACATCGAAATCCCCGTTGATTTTTATCGAATAACGTTCGTTATGCACATTTGCACTGACAGTATATCTATCGATCGTGTTTCAAGTGCTGTGACTACAGCGGTACCAGCAGTGCTCGGCCACTGAGCCACTGACCCTGGCATGACCAGGCCTGCACCAAGTTTTGGATTACGTATGATAGTAGAAGCGTTAGTAGTAGCATATATTTTTCAAAGGCGCAGTTGTGTAACATGGCCATTGCAGTTTCATAGAAAATACAAAGTAGGTATGTTTAGAAAAGACCGAAAAACTAATTATATGGACTGAAAATGTTGATCCGGTTATATTATTGAATTAGAGCTTTAATCACAACACTCAGCTGTTCTACTTTCTAGCCTAATTTCCAAAGAGACAGCTACGGTACCTACTTTTCAATTTCGTATTTTTTTAAGTGCCCAATTGCCTTATCTTAGCAGAGTCATCCACCGAAGACACCCCAGGCTATGAAATTAACGTGACGGAGGTATGAGCGACTTGTGATGTGACGCACGCGCTGCTTATTATCACTAGTGTTACCTAAATAACAGATACAAATTTCATATTGCGCTGGCCTAGTGGGTAGTGACCCTGCCTACGAAGCTAGTGGTCCTGGGTTCGAATCCCGGTAAGGGCAGATATTTGTGTGATGAGCTCGAATATTTGTCCCTGAGTCATGGATGTTTTCTATGTATTTAAGTATATATTTCTCTATATAAGTATTTATATCGTTGTCTAGTACCCTTAGTACAAGCCTAGAGCTTAGTTTGGGACTAGGTCAAATTGGTGTGAGATTGTCCCGTTATATTATTATTATTATTATTATATTGATGCATTGGTTAATCCATATTTTATTAGACTAATAGGAAATTTGTATTAGGAAATTCCTTGTGTTCACTCCACTTCAAATTAGAGGAGGTATTTGTTGTACACAGAACTTCAAATTATCACAACGATTATAGGGAATAACCATCCTGATATAACTATGCACTAAATTGTAAACAAGAACTAACCTTCCGGTAGACCAGAGTTAGGAGCACCAGCTTGTCGAAGAGGAATATCCTCATGAGCTGCCGGCGGCGGCGCGCGTTGTCCATTGCGTAGAACTCCTGCTGCCGCAGCAGCCGACCCTGGTTCAGCAGGCTGATCTGGGGCTGCAATATTACATAAGCTTGATGATGATGGGTGAACACTCTCGGGTTATTCGTCTTAATTCCTGTTTTTAACATTTTGAATAGTTAGTTAACCACAAGAGCGGATATTATAACAATAATTTCTGAGTACGATTTATAAACAACACACAAAAAGACATGAATTTGAAAGTACCTAAGAACTGGGGAATGCAATTTAATCGGTTATTAACCGTTTTTGTATGAAAATAGCCGGTTAAAACCGGTTAAATCCGGACATTTGCTATCCCTCCTAGGAACTATGAAATTTAAACATATTTATACAAATGAGTTTTTCTTGGTCACGCCATAACTCGAGAATGGCCAGACCGATTTGAAAATATATTTTTGTTGTGTTCGTAATTATCAGGACAAGGTTTGTATGAAAAAATACACCCGGGCGGCGCTGAGAGCAAGTGTTACTCAAGCAGAAACACACCATACATTACGTAGCGTACAGGACGTACTTGTTCTTTGTTTACGATTGAAAGTGTTATCTATCTTACAGGTGTTTCTTATTTAGGGGTCTGACACTTTACAAATTATCTCTCTACGTACGAACATATCATGTTCAATAAAAATAATATCCTATATATGCTATTCAAAGTATGGCTATTCACATGTTTCACAAACACTACACTAAATAGGTCATTCTTATATGACCAAGGAATAACGAATAATGTAATTGTTTTACTACAGAGAATAGATCACACACATAAATCGATACATCATTGAGAAACAATTACACAATTTCTGAATCAAGACTCAGGTTAGGTACCTAAATGAAATGACTTTTAGGTGTTTGATATCGTTACATAAACTACGTAATATTTAAACACCTGTGTTGATACTCGTGAGGACCTGTTTAATGATATAACTGTGTTGGATAAAAAAAATGTGCGCCGAGATAATATGTAGGTAGGTACTTAATTACACCCGAAACTACCTAAACAATTATGACAGGGATCCAATTGAAATATTTCTGTTTTGTCTTGTTCTTGCAATGCCTTGAAGATAAGATAGGGACAAAACATGAAAATCAGCACTCGCACTTAAGAATATCGTACTGACCATGCCGGATATAGTATCTGATAAATTAAGTGTTAGTCATTTCTACTACGGCAGTATCATATACAACATAATGTATGCAACAGCTAATAACACTATTCTGCGACAATATCTAAACATTATTTATTCACTCAACAAACAGGGTACATTCACTGTTAGTAAACTAAAGCTTGATAACAATGTCAACACATTATTTAGTTCATAACGCGATTACCGTCCACTTGACGCAGTTTAGCTAAACTGCATCATCAGAGAATGTGAGTAGTGGCTAGTCGAGGCAGCTCCGCACTAGCTTTCCAAAGCGGCGCTCGCGCTCGCGCAAACTAGCTTTCCCCGACAAAGAAACCATGCGTGCTTTGCTTAGTCATATATATTATTGGCACTTCTATATGTCAATTACGATTTGCTAGTACAGTCGAGTTCAAAAATATGTGTACACGTAGTACCTTGTCTATTTAATGTCATGTTTAAACTGCCATTTATGAATTTTCCACAGGGATAAAAATTACAAAGGACTAAAGTGTAAATACACATATTTATTTATGAACTTGAGTGTACCACGCCTTTATGGTACGAGTAAAGGGATCTCTTTGAAACGCATAAAAAAGGCTGAAATTGCAGAATTTTATAAACATTGTATTGTGTAGAGTTACAATATAGGTTAGTTTTTATAATTAAAATAAAACCGTTTCTATTGTAAAAACCGCTGTCGGCCAATCGATTTCATGCGAAAACATAATTTATGCGTAAAAAAGTTATGTCATCCAATAGTGAACCACGAGTAAATCGTTTCAAGAAATAATTCACTTAACTTGCAATCTATTTAACCATAAAGACAAAATATGTAATATCATTCATTACACTTCTCTGTCTGTGTAGCCTAAATTGTCCCCTCCCATCAAAATTCCTTCGACATAATTTCAGCTCCTAATTAAGCTAATAGAAACTAAGTGGAACTCTGTGAGAACGGCGCTAAGTAAAAGTAAATATATGGCTCCGAGGATTATACGATAAAGTAATCAACATGCTGAGATGCCTATCGAACCTTGTGAAGTTGGAATTGTTTACTCTCCGTTTAAAAGGCCGCTTTCTAGCGCAACGACTTTTCTGACGGATTATTTAAATACTGTTCCTTTTGCTTAAACGGTTATATAACAAGTGAGCGACATTGTGCAATACTTACAAGCATTTTTGATTTCCAATTCAGCGCAAGCACTTGAATTTGCACGCGTCAAATGTAAATCTTGTAATGATTGGTCCGAAGCGAACAAACACATTAAGTACGCGTGATAGTCATTTGTTTAGATTATAATGCACCTCTTGCGCCAAACGGGTTAAGTAGATATGTTAAATATTTCAAGCACTCACTGGACAGTCCCTGATGTTCTCGAGCGCCATGATGCCGTCGACGGCGGTCAGCACGCACTCCACCATGGTCTTGGCCAGCTTCAGGCTGTCCAGCGGCGTCTCTTCGCCGTCCGACTCCCCGTTGCTCCCCCCCGTCTCATCGCTGTCCACACTCAGCTTCGATATGTTGGAGTCCGACTCACTCCGCTCGTTTTCGTAGTTGGTGTAAGTCTTGACGAGGTCATCCACGAACAGTTTATACCTTGGTATCCTTTGCACTGGTTCCAAAAGGTAACTCGACAGGTCTAATCTGTCCCCTAGTTCTAATTGTTTTTCCTGTAAGAAAGTGATAGGTACATCATTCTCCTGGTATCCTAATATAAAGTCAGGTGGCATAAACGCTGCAAATTATTTCTGCTTACATTATTTTCAAAAGAGCATATTTGTTTCAATTACGTGTATCGCCTTTCTCCGGCTTTCGCATATAATTTAGGTCGAATGATATGTGATCACTATTGAGAAGTGGGATTAACTGGGGCAAAATTTCAATCGAGTTAGTAGACTGAGAACGTGGTTGCAGCGCAATCGCGCAAGACCAGACACCTAGATTTAGACTTTCGCTAGTTTTTTTTGGTGTAATAAAATTGATCAACGATATTAGGTAAAATTGAGGTTCAAACTACACGAGAGCCTAAATTTGCTTTGTCAGGGACGAAAATGTGAGGACTTATAAACTTTCATAAGCATAGCACCTATCGTTTAATGTATGCGTCTTATTGTTACAGTATGTGGTAAACCGGGCCTTATTAAGAGAATGCATATGTAACGGTGATATGACAGTTAACTTATTTAACAGCGCTTGCCATTCCGCGGCACGGTCGGCACCGCGGCACTTTGCTATAAGTAGTGTTATTATTCAAAGCAACGTTTTGATTACACTGAGAAACCATTTTAATTTTGACTTTTGACTAGTATCAACTATTCAAAATTACTAATTAATATAGGTCTGGTATGCAAATTACTGTAGTATATTAAGGCGAAACCACCATTTCGTTCTTCTTTATTTGAATAGTTACTACAACACTAAGGTTAAAAAAAGGGTTCCCGAAAAAAAAAAATCTCCCAGTAGATTATCTACTGATGCATTAAGGAATAACATCACGGTGCGCGAAGAGGAAATAATGCGCACACGCACCGCCCGCCGCGCCGCCAATAACGCAAACGATCAATTTGCTGCGTATGACACTTTATGTGCATCAGGGTAACGGACCGCTGGCGAGTTACTTGTGTCGACTTACGGTTACGGTAAATGTAATCGGTCAAAAAAATTGTACAAGAACGTATTTTTTCAATTGTAGAAATAACAAAAGTACGATTAAGCGTTAAATAATGCACAAAGTAAAGCTGCAGATGAGTTATCTAAGCTCAGTTATTAAATAATTAACAAAAGTCAAAGGTCAAAATTTAAATAATCTATGAATGATTACACGGATCCCTTTGCCTGCCATACATATCGTTGGTCATAATTGTATTGTTAGTCTTTTTTTTTTGTCATAACTTATTTCAGGGTGAAGTTACAGTTTTTAATAAACGTTTATCGTGTAGATTAGTTAGGTTAAGTTAGGTTAGTTTTATAAAAATCCTGAAAAAATAACCGTGTCCTGAGAAAAATGCATTATGACTTGCGAAAATTATGACTTGAAACACATTATGACTAAAAATATTTATGGCAGTCAATAGATACCCATGATTACAACATATATATAAGACCGTGTAAATAAGTGACTAATGTTTTGGGATTTACCGAGATAAACGTACGGATGTTTTGTTTGACACCCAAAAACCTATATCCTTTAGTTTGTGATAAGAACATTTATAAACAAAATGTAAATAGGCATGACGCCTATTGCAATGGCTTACCTGAAAGAATTGTTTGTGCTCAAACACCAGTCTCGTGGCTCTCTTATTATTCCTAGAGTACATTACGTACATATTGAATTTTTGCTCCTGAAAAGAAAATCCTCTTTAGTCTTTACGGAGACAAAACCATAATTTGTTTGTCATATTTTTCTAAGTTGCGTCTGGAAATCGCATTTACATTTACATCCGAGACCTATCGTTAAGTTAACAACTAATATTATTAATTGAATAAAAGTAAATTACGTACATATCTCAGAAACTAAGTAATACGTGGCAATCTTAGTGAAATTGGATTAAGTGTACTTTCACTGAATTTGCACGGCAAGTAAAACTATTCGCAACCCGGGTAATCCGGCGGTAAGGTGCGGAACTGTGAAAAATCGTGCATCACTAACAACATGGAATTCATGGATGTTAACAGTCTAAATTAAAGAGAACCGTGCTCTCGTTATAATGTCTTCCTATCTTCTAAGAGTTACGGATCAAACTCAAAATAAAACTGGTCTGATTATAATGGTCGGTAGTGAGCAGAGACAGAATCAGCGCTCCGCAGTCCATGACACCAATGTTTTTATTGGCTACTGGGCCTTAAATTTTATCAGTTACAAACCACTATTAGAACCATGCTTTAGTACCTAATTCCTAATCAATCATTAACTCTTGCTTCATAACACACTTGACAAATCGGAGGAGGTTTTCGATTCATCGAACATTTTTACAGTCAGAGCATAGATGAAATTCTTAAAATACTCACGAATTTCCTAAAACATTGCCCCAATTTCCTAAGGTCATTCTCACAGTCTCTTAAAGCTGGCAGGAACTCCTCGGAGTGGAATCTGAAGATGCGTTCTATGTTCGCGAAGATGTCGGTCTTCATCCCCCTGAGGGTCATCGGCAGGTCGTCCCGTCCCATCTCAGGGATGTAGTTCTCGACGACGTGCCGCAGTCGCTCGACGTACACGTTCTCTGTGTGGAGCAGCTCGTTTACCCGTTCTGTCATCCGCCTGCCAAAACAAAACATGCCATCCTTGAAATCATTGAAATTTCGAATGAAGTAGGGTAAAGCACCTAATTACCTACTGGCCTCTAAAATACCAGTTACTGGGCTCTAGTAAATGTTGAATTGTCGTCTCTATTACCTTATGTTAAAGTTCAAGGGGGCAATAATTGGCAGGTGGCTAACAATAGGGCAGTTCACCCTAGTAACGGTTACATATTGAATAGGTCCTTTGCAAATCTTTTCAAATTTAATGCACTAGGTATGACAAAGTTAGATACCTACCTACATGTTATAAACTAACAGTGATGTGTGGTTATTAGTAGTTTTTTTTATACATATTTAATAACCAGAAACATTAAAAATCTCTTCCGTACCAAACCAACCAAAACGAATTATTACGTAGCAAGTACAAATTGCTAATTGTTCCAGTTCGATTACTTATTCGAAGATTCACTTACTACTTACTTAACTAATGAGGATATTGGATATTAACTAACTTAGATTCATATTTTAAAGTTAAACTAGAAGAAACCATAAGGGCCGGTGGTTCGGGTTTTTACATACTGTTTTCATCCTCATATTTTTCGTCGTGCATACTTTATTTATGCTTATTTTTTAGATTTCCTTATAACGTTACGTTGTACGTTATATTGATCATTAAACATATTGGTAAAAGTTTCTCGATCGTCGTTCATTTTGCAATAAGTTTGTATACAATTAATTAATTTAGAACTACCTAATCTTAATCTTGGATAAATGTATATAATAACTATAAAGCCCTTACTGAAACCTGGTTGGCTTAAGCGTAAGTAGTAAGTCGCTTATCGGCTGTATTCCGTCTTAAATAATTCATCACATACTCTGCTGCATGCAGCAAGATTATGTAGTGACTATTAAGCACGTTTTTACATTAACTAAGTACAGTAAGTAGGTACCTAATATTTCATCAAACATAAAATGTCCTTTTACAAAAGTTAACCACGTAGGTATTTTTAAATTAGGCTAATCTTGTATCAGTCAAATCAGGTTTTTTTCATCATAAAAGGGAACTAGCGTATCTTCGTACATTCATAGACATACCTACCTATTTAAATAGATAAAACTTAATTCATAGAAGTAAATTTTTATCGATAATTGGTTAAATATGAGCATAGGTAAGATAGGTACTTTGTTGTTATCAATGTGCTGGCACCTAACGTACAAGTGTAAAGTGTAATGGACACTGATGGTGATTAGAATTCCCTAACGTTAAAGGCCGATCATTACCAGTATAGTTTTAAAACGTAATTTAATCAAATGATAATAAGTCATTAAGTCATTATAAGAACATTACATCTAACAGGTCAATGGCTATCGCTTCTTAACGGTTAATCATCGTTTTGTGACCGATCCAATTTTTTTTTCAAGTATATGTTTTTAAATACAACTTTGGCCTGTTTTTATCATAAATATCGTTTATAGATAAACAACTCTTCCGTGTTTGACCGACTTACAGGGTGTCAAACATCTCACAGCCAACCGCTGCTGCTGGACCTAAGGTACATACTTGAAATTTGCAGGCGATTTTATAGCGGATGACTCGTGGTCACACCAGTTTGTCACCCCAGTGCTATTCGCTTTAGTCGGTTATTCGTCAGAAATAATTTCTATTCCGCAAAAGTAGGTAGGTTAGGTTCGTTAGGTATCTTAAGATGCCCGAAGGGCAAATCGCTCAGAAATAGGAGCCCTGCCATAGGCAGGGCTCCGTCGAAAGGCACTGGGGTGACAAACTGGGGTGACCACGAGTCTGCACCCGATTTTATTTGGGTACCCTAGAGGTGCACCGTCGGCCAAGAAAGTGGTCCACCATTTTTGACAAAAGTTTCTGTGAGATCTAATTACTTATCGCTAAGGTTGACACTTGACACTGTCATATTATTGCAAGGGAAAATCGAACTTGTTGTATCATGACATTCGTGACGTGCAAATGAACTTCAACCGTAGGGTGGAAGACCACATTTTAGACCGACGGTACTAAGAAAGGATTTTTGAACCATCAGCTCCCAACGTATTTTACGAGTACAAAGCCGCGGGCGCCCAACATAGATTAGAGAGTTTTAGACTAATACGACTCAGGCAAAAGTTATAACATCTAAATCTAACGCAATTTTGTAATGTCCTCAGAGGTCTGTTTGCTTAAAACTGTTATTTATAACATTAAACCTTAGAAGACCTTAGAAGTAAATAAATAGGACCGGCATATTTCAAGTGCATTTCACAACTAAATAGTGTTAACACAGAGCGACCTTCACCGCGGCCGCCTGCGCGTCTCGGAATATTTATACATACGCGCATGATGTCACGAAACTATTCTTAATTAAAGTAACTACGTAACACAACAACACATCTACGGAGGCATTACTATAAGGTATTATGTTTCACTTTTCATTGTCCTTTAGATGATGTAATGATGGATGTGGATTTTATTCGTGACTTTAGTAGGTATTGAGATTCAATGACTGACGAAATGATGTAGTGACAAAATTTATCTATATATAACTTTCTATCTAGTAGTTATATACAGCCAGAGTGATTGGAAGGGATTTTAAAGGATAATAGATAGTTAGGGTAATTCTGAATATTAAGTACTAGCGACACGACCTCGCTTCACTTCGGTTTATGTGAGTTATCTGCAACACCCGTACAAAAACCGACTTTATTATACATAAAAACCTTCCCCTTGAATCACTCTATCTATTAAAAAAAACCGCATCAAAATACGCTGGGTAGTTTTTAAGATCTCAGCATACATAGAGACAGACAGGCAGCGGGAACCGAGTTTATTTTATACTAATAAATACAACAGATGTATGATGACTGCACTATTTTGCAAACTACGACGGTATTCGTTCCGAATACAAGAATCTTATATGTCAGTTTTAATAACCTTATTAAACTGTAACTTTAACTATTTCCTTTTAACATTGTTTATATATTTTTCATGTCTCGTTTCTGAAAGTGGGCCATTGTTTATCTTAGAAGCGGTCGAAAGTCACCATTTATTTCACACTCGGAAAATATTTCGTGCGAAATAGGTGTCTTTCATCCCTCGGTTAACAATCTACTATAAAAGCCCATACATTAAAAGGGATTTTGAACTTATTTCAACGTTTATTTATTAACATACGTACATAAACCAGAATGCATTATAGAGGGGTTCCCTTGGAAGTTTGGATCAAATCGAGCAGGGACATAGAGGCGGTCAATGCGGCCATTTCTAATCATTTTTACCGATAAGTGCTAATTCGATTCAAGGCAGTTAAAAGCTATGGTAAAAAGGGTTTAAAAAATAACTGTAACCCTATCGGCATATTTTTTTTAAATAGGTTTTGTGATGGTGTACATACACACCTTCATTCCCAGAGAGGGGTAGGCAGAGCTACAGAATTACCAACTACTCTAAAACCTTGTTGTTAATTCTGTGAGACAGAAGTCTTTGTAAGAAGCCATTTATTTTTCTGAAACCAAATTATTTTATTTTTTAACTAGGGTACCATTTTAGAAAAGGTACATCATTCAAAAATCCCATTTTTTAAATTAAAAATTTTGACTTTAACCGTCAGGGATCGAATCAGCACTTATCGATTAAAATGATTGCAAATGACCGCCTCTAATGTACCTGTTCGATTTGATCCTCACTTCCGAGGTCACCCTGTATATATACCTTTCCAGACAATTTTCTAAAATTATAGTAAAAACCGTATCAATCGATTGCGTAGTTTAAAAGAAGTAATTAAGCGGCCAAACCTACAGACAGAAACAGATACGGACTTAGTTTTTGACCCCCGACGCAAAAAGAGGGGTGTTATAAGTTTGACCGCTTTGTGTGTCTGTCTGTGACACCGTCTCTTAAACGGGTGAACCGATTTGGATGCGGTTTTTTTATTATTTGAAAGCAGGTTTTTTAGCGGTTCGTTTTAGTT
The DNA here is from genome assembly GCA_963966035.1 of Acleris laterana. NCBI lineage: Eukaryota > Metazoa > Arthropoda > Insecta > Lepidoptera > Tortricidae > Acleris > Acleris laterana. Next base: position 8,858,028 of record OZ014439.1, read on the forward strand.
AGGATTTATTAAATTCAGTTTGAGAGATATCAGCTCTGAAAAAAGAGATCACCATTTTATCAGGGGTTTTTATCTACTTAATAGACATGTAAAATTTAATGGGACTAGAAATAGGAAGCTATCTTTATGTAATTTGGTAAAAAAAAGTAGGTATTTATGGAATTTGTATTTAAATACCGTTTCTGGTAAGTAAAACAATCACGTTGAATTCGATTAGTAGGGTAATCCGTCAATAACTGCACTTTAGAAAGTGTCATTTAGTTACTAACCATCAAATTTCTTACTGGCGCTGTTAGTAAATATACTTGAACAGTACTCCGGGTAATAACTCTAGTTTAATCGCAAAAATGTGAGCAAATCTCATGCTTAACACATTTTATTGCAAAGTGGCCTGTTACCGGAGGGTGGCCAGTAATAGGCGATTTACCCTACTCGTATTATTATGAAATTACACACAGTTCGTGACAATATCTTAATCATCGTGTAAAGTAGGTACAGTAGGTAAGTAGCCCAAAGATGTCTCTGAATTTTAGTCTTAATGTACATATAGAATGAAAAGTTCGATTTACTCAATTAAATGTGTAATGGCAAGGTATAAACATGCTCAACATGTGTTCGTTTATTAGTACAGTACTTATTTTGAGGCACCAAAACAGGCCGAGTCCTTCATCCTAATAATTGTTATGAATTATTTGAATGAGCAAGTCTCTAACAGGTAGGTAGATATAATTAGCCCTGTCCATTTTAATTACGTCATGCGCGTCACGACTGTGCTGTTGATATAATAGTGAGGATGACGAGTGGCCACACAAAATGATTGTTTACAATTAACGAGGCGAAATGAGCGCACTACTCCGTGTTATGTCAACACCGCCTCATGCCTCCAACATCAGGCTGCGACGACAACACTAAACAACATCACATCACATGCACTCTGCATCTTACCGTAATGCATCAAGAATCACTAGTATATATTTTATAACTCCTTTCTACATGTTATTACAGGATGAATCATGATTTTATTGTTTTTTTCTATTTATTATTAAATCTCATATTTAACTTTGTTCCATAATATTTTGTTTTATTGTGGTCATCGGATATTGGCTCTATTTATAGTTTATAATATAGGTACCAACTTCATGTTGTGAATTGGATATCCCTAATATAAGTAAATGATTGTATTTCCTTTCGGCTAAAACGATGTATAGATATATAAGAGAGAATTACATCTTATGTACCCTAGAGGCGAGAAGTACTTCGAAGTATTTATTCATTTGTATTTATTTTCATTAGTGTCTCATTTTCAAATATACCCGAATTATCTCATTCTACCACTATATTTTGACTGGTGTCAACTTAATAAAGCTTAAAGTCTAGGAAGTTTTCCAATTGGTTGAGAAAAATCGTAATAGAGTAGAGAGTTATTAACCGGAAAATAAATCTTCGTTCGCTGTGAAATCAACTCAGCAGCGCAGCTAACTGTGAGCAAAATAATAAATATTTGCGACCTTGCTGCCCACGCTAAGGCCGTCGATGTTTCTTCGATGGCGACTACTCCTCCAACTATGCGGATCAGTTGGATGACATTTATTACTTAAAGCTATATGTAGATCATTATTTAACTTCTAACACGTATTTTTTTTTTTATGTTTCCATAGTTAGAAAAAGTACTAAGCTCAACTAATTGGCAGATTTGAAAATAGACTTCCTCATTTAGAAAGTTATCGCTATGATTAATAATTTAGGGATACTACAAACTTCTAAGTATATCAAATACCAATAATCGGTACTATACTTACGACGCAATAAAACACTTACTTACTTTGACAAATTATACTTTAAACCGCGATTTCATGTTGTTTTAAAGTTCTTATAATATAACTATATTTTACTGCAGTAGGTACATAATTAGATGCGAATACACAAGTATCATTGTGACAAACCGAACTGGTGATCAAATATGGGTTGTAAACATACCTCCGAGCATATGAATAAACATCAAGGCGAAGCCTTAGACATACCACGAACATTACGGGCACCGGTTATACTTGTGCGAGTGTATAGCATGCAATCATCATAATTCTCCTTTGAATCAGGAGACAATAAATTAAATAGCAGTTAGCAGAGCCTCAATGGACACGGCGCAAAATTATTACTAATTCCTATCTAAATATTGACTCCGTTCGTGACGAGGTTAAGGCAAAGCTGTGCTAACTGCTATTACTAACTGAGGATACTATGAAGATAGTTATTTAATCCATTTAGAACAGCTTATCGACGGGTTCGTGAATAAAGCAAATGGACAAAGACGCACTAGCCGTATCTTAGTGATAACGCTATCACTTATCATCGGCATGATTAAGCCAGGCTTCGATATCGCAAATATTTTTACGTGTTATCTGAAAAATCAAGTGACCTCACCGTCGATATTTCTCCTTTTTTGATTCCACGGGCAGCAGCACGGGCTCCTCGGACTTGGTCACGCACCACTCGTTCACTGCACTCACGGTGAGGAACTCCGTGTCGGGCGCGTGGCACACCTCCGACCCGAACTCGTCTGACGACACTGTAATACTGTCATATTTTTGGTACGGAACCATATCGAATGACGATATAGATTTAATACTAACATTGTCATAATTACTACGTTCACCAGAACCGCCAGAAGTGACAGAGAAATAGTCTCCTTCATCACTGCATTCCTCGTTTATTAAAGTGTCCGTGGAGTGATCCGTCGACGTATCGGCTATGACGTCGCCATTATTCAACACATATTCCTTACTCTGCCCTGATTTCTCACTATCGGTAGAATCGTCACTACTTTCTGTTTCTGTGGACTCTGAGAGACCAGACTTGTGTTCTTCTTCGTTATCAGACGTTTCGGACCTCTTTAGCCTTAATAGTTTCTCCAAGTCACCCTGTGTGACACCGTAGGACCAATGGGCTTCACCCTGATGTCCTTGACTTAATACTATAGATTTTCTTCTCATAACGGGGGGTTGGCGCATTCGTCGCATGACCACGGGTGACGTGTTTGGAGTCGCAAAGGAAAACCGTCTTTCTTTGGGTGTTTCTGCCACCTCCCGCACAGGTGATTTACTTTCCATGGACGAGCTATCGTTGAACGGCTCCGGCGGTGGTGGAGCTGGACGATGCGGACGTCTTCTCTCCACTCCCGATTTCCTGTCGGACACAAAACCTGACGAATTGGATTCATAACTGATCTCGGATACATTAGATAAAATCGAATTCACTGACACATTCGAATGGCGATCTTGAGATCTGTGCACTGGATACAAGTTTTGAAGGTGTAGTTGTATAGGGTTCACGACACTTGTCAAATTTCCTAGATCGATTTCTTTGGTTCTTTCGAGGGATTCAGTGGAACCCCTCAGTGACGTCTTCTCGAATCGCAGAATCATTTCTCTGACGCTGGTGCGATCGGTGCGAATGACAACTTCGTCGTCATCGGAGTGCAGCTCCTCGAGGCGAGTGCAATATTCCTCTTGTGTCATGGCGAAACGGTGGCTAGACGGTTGCACAAGCGCTCGCGAGGCCGGGTAGGCGAGCACATAGCAAGGCGCACGATGAGTGCGCACAATCGACGCGCGGTTGTCACTGACAGCGGGCCGCTACTGCCGGCGCCCGCGCCGCGCCGCCGCCGCCGCCAGCCGCATTACGCTCTATCGCTCGGTGCGAAAACATACTGTACTTCAAATGAGATAGTGATAAGCGCACTACTACTCCCGTTGGCCTACGCCAAGCAATGTGGTAGCTGGTAATGTCTTTGTTATAAAATAAATTGGAATTATTTAAATATGTACCTAGGTATGTATGTGCCTATGTATGCAAACGCTTTATTTATGTGTTATCGTAATTTTAATTTCTAAAAACCCGTACTCAACAGTCGCATAAAAATTTGCTTTACCTATCTCGTAGATACTTAGTTTTACAAAGACGCTGATAAAAAAATCTATATTAACCTTGGCGTGACTATTTAAATTTAGCTCAGTCTCGGTTATCGTTAGGTACCTTGATTAACTCCGAGATAGGTATTATTATTTTGTTATCCTTGCAAAGTCCCTTATCTTGCTCAAGTTATAAATACACCGAATATTTCTAATGTACACTACGAGTACCTATTACTTCAACAATATTGCTACGTTAGATATGATATTTTGATTCGGAAAACTACCCACCTGATTGTTTGTAACTTTTAAATCCTAATAATTTTATCACTATTTATATAAAGATCATCATGACAAAAGAAAAAAAACCAAGGGCCCGTCATGCAAAATATACGTATACGAGCCAGAGACCGGTGACCAATTTACGGAATAATACTCGTATTTTTTGTTTTGTTTTTTTGGCTCTTTTGAGATCATTTGTGTCAAACTTCTAATACTAAAACTTACAAAATGTAGTGTTTTATATTGACCTTACAATAAATATTACACAACACTTGAACTTGCTTATGATCGTATCTGCTGCAATACAATACAGTAAAATACAATAAGTACAATACTTTATTGATAGGTAACTCCGTAGTTAAACGTCAAAAAGTGATTCATTAATTGCATCAAACATTTCATAATATTGTTTTCATCACACTTGCTCGTAAATAGTGTCCTAACATGCTAGAAAAATCGACCGTAAATCCAAAATAATACCCGCGGGCCTTTTTTTACCATTACGCTTCTAACGTGCGTAATAGCTTTTTTTTTAAATATTATACGTGGACTCAAACTATCACAATACGTCAGGGCCCCAATTCTTGCGCCATTCGATATGAAGTTTCATTCTAGATGAAATGTCAGTTGAATACTATTTCCTAAAAATCTCGCATAATAAACTATTGATCTCATATGTCACTAGAATCGGACTCCGAACACGTTTGACATTATCTGTGGTAAGTCACAGACAATGATGTAGTCTGCCGCTAATAAGTTAAAAATATGATCTTTTGTCTGATTTTATTTCATTTCCTCGCAATTGTGATGAAAAACATTGTATGTTACATGGGTGGTAAAGGAAATACAAAGCTCGAGTCATTAAAGCCCTCAGCCTTCGGCTTCGGGCTTCTAACAGACTCTCGTTTGTAATTCTTTCTTTACCACCCTTAATACACAATGTACTATTTCACTTCTCATGCTCTTAAAACGTTACTTTAGTCTCTGCACATCCGCACTATCGGACTAAAGCACCTTATTAATCCCAACGCCCTAAAAACAAATCACGGTGTTTGTGAATTAGTGTGATTATCGCCATTTTCGGTAATTGTGTGTGGACCATTTTTTGAGCGTGGAAATAACCTGAAAATGACTAATTTGCTAAATCCGCTCCGCTTGGGTGGCTAAACATCTCGTGCCATTATAGCTTGTTTTAGTCCCTCGGTGAACAATCTACTATTATTTATTAAACACAGTGTCTATGTAATCGGCAGCTTGATAAATTCGTCTATACTGTAGAACGTTGGTTCATGCAACCATTTTCGAAGACGGTTTTTAAAAATGGGGGTGAAAACTACATTTCTGATCTTTTCCGGCAGCCCATTATCAATCAATCATTTATTGTTGTCACATAGAGGCACATACATTGAAAAGAAAGGTGTTGTTATTCTAGATTAGGCAGTTCCACATGGACGCCCTGAAAGGGTATTACAATATTTAGGTAGGTACTTAAAATTTAAGAAATTTCATGCATAGAAGTCCTAATTCTATGTTTCACAAATAAAAAAAAGTCTATATATGTTAGTAAAATAATAAGTCTATACAGGGTGGTCCAAAGACTGACGTCTAAAAAAAATAATTAGATGCCTCATATCCGGGGCTATCCGAATATACCCCATGTATGTTGGCCGATTTTTTGTAGTTTTCGAGTAATTAATTTTTAAAGATTTTTTCAAGAATTTTTGGGCCGAGCCGTTTATCATCATGTAACTTTTTTTGGTTACGTTTTTTCTGAATGTTTTTTTTTTGCGAAATTATCCTCACAAACTGTACTTTCACACATATAATAATCAGCTTCCCAACCTTGACGCAAGTTACAATAAAATTGACCAAAAGTGAAATTTTTACCTTTGAGCAAATCGAAATTTTATTTTGTAATTAAAAAAAAACCTAAAAATCTCAGAATTCAAACACCAGAAGTAATTTTAAAAACTTTGCCAGTCTCTAAACTTGCAGAATCATACAAAAAAAGTGACACTTAACAGGTCATAATTTGCTGGATTCGACTTTCAAACGTACTAGGGTAGAATGTGTAATAAAGAGTCTGTTGTTAATAACAAAAACTGTTTTTTATTTGGCCGAACCTAATTTGGTACTGGCCATCAATAAAGCCATGTAATACTTTTTATGAACAAAACAATTTGTTTTTCTTTTGTCTTAAGAAAGGAATCAAGTATTTTATTGTGAAATAACTAATAGTTACTTCTGCTCTCGTTGCGTTTAATTTGTGAATTCTTCTCGCTTTGTTAACTGGACTCTGATTGATTTGCCTTACGACCGACCTGTACTTGTGTTTTGGACTTTTGAACTTTGCCTAGCGATCGAATTTACTTTCGTGTAGCAACATGAACTACACTCTTAGTGAATATTCAGAGATGCATTTATTATTATGGTGTAGCTCAAGGCAACGGACATTTAGCGGCAAGGCTGTACCAGCAACAATTGGAGCACCGGGAAGCCCCACGGCAGCATTACCCGGACTACAGAGTATTCATAAACACACATTTAACACTGATGGACAAAGAAGTCTATGGGATTTGAATCCCATAGACTTCTTTGTCTGGGGATATTACAAAGAACTGGTTTACGCAAGGGAATCACATACCGAAGCGGAACTCAGACAAAAATTAGAAGAGAGCAAAAGGACTATAAAAGAAAAAAGAGATGCATTCCGGAGACTAGGAGCGAATTTTTAAAGGAGATGTAGGCTATGTATCGAAGTTGACGGCAGAACATTTGAAAATCTTTTATGAATAACGTGTTTAAATTAAATTGTATTGTTTTATTTGATCCACGAACATTCTACCTTAGTACGTTTGAAAGTCGAATCCAGCAAATTATGACCTATTAAGTGTCACTTTTTTTGTATTATTCTGCAAGTTTAAAGACTGGCGAAGTTTTTAAAATTACTTCTGGTCTTTGAATTCTGAGATTTTTAGGTTTTTTTTTCATTACAAAATCAAATTTTGATTTGCTCAATGGTAAAAATTTCACTTTTGGTCAATTTTATTGTAACTTGCGTCAAGGTTGGGAAGCTGATTATTTTATGTGTGAAAGTACAGTTTGTGAGGATAATTTCGCAAAAAAAAACATTCAGAAAAAACGTAACCAAAAAAAGTTACATGATGATAAACGGCTCGGCCCAAAAATTCTTGAAAAAATCGTTAAAAATTAATTACTCGAAAACTACAAAAAATCGGCCAACATACATGGGGTATATTCGGATAGCCCCGGATATGAGGCATCTAATTTATTTTTTTAGACGTCAGTCTTTGGACCACCCTGTATATGTTAGTATTAGGAACAGATGGACCCAAAATATACACCGACTTCTCGGATGTTGATAATTTGTGCTTAGGTATGACGAGCTGTATTGGTGTTTGTTGTTACGGAGGGCATGATTAGCACACCTACCTTACCGTTACCTTGGCGTTTGTATCGGTCTATATAAGTGTGTGCAAATACGGCCACCAGCCCCTATATCACTGTTCATGGCGCAGTTTATATGATACCCAGTGATGTAGCAGCGTGTTCACTTTCTTTGCAATGTATGACGAGTTGTCACCTGTCACGTGTCATTGTCAAGATGGTGAAATAGGGGGCAGTTAGTAGATACTTTACTGACAGATGGATCGGCGATCTGATAGATCGCACGACAGCTTGATGCGATTAGCAAGTCCGATCGTGATGGAAGTCCTTAAGGGAAGGTCTACCTATCTGAAGTCATCGTCATCATCATTTCAACAGAAAGGCCTCCCGCAAAGTTTTACACAGGTCTTCGCCGCTTGCATCCATCGGATTCCCGCAACTTTAGCCACGTCGTCGTTCCACATTTTTGGAGGTCTAACCTCGTTGCGTCGAGTAGTCAAGTAGTCGACTGGTTTCGATTGAAATTATGAAGATTTTACCAGATTTTATCATCAGAACCACGGTAGGCAAGTATTGACTTGCGGGAATTGCGTGGCAATTTTGATTACACGATTTAGCTTTCATCGGACACACACGGAGTTAATATTGCCATAACAACTTCACTTCAGTCCAGGCCCGTCCAGTTTGTAAATACCTATTCAGTCAAACATTTAAACATACCTACACATGGAAGTTACATTACCTACTTAAACACTAACCTGACCTTGATGTCAGTATCGTAGGCCTAAACCAAATGCGATTGCGAGTGCCCTCGGGCTTTGAAACCTTTAAGTACTTACCAGTAAAAATTGACTCCATAATATAATCAAGAAAGTACCTATTTAAGAAATAAACCTAATAAAATTACCAATGGTCGATACTGCACTCGTATCGTATGTGTTAACCGGATGTAGGTAGAACTAAATAATCTGACTGTAGCAAAGCGGAGCCTTCGTTAAGAAAATATTTTTATAGTAGGTACTAAAATATAAGTTGGAGTTGAGAACAAAATTAGGTATACGTATACGATTGAAGACTTGGATCATTTGTAGACAGAGCCAGAGCTAGACCCTAAGACCAGACTTTTGTAATATTTTAAAAATCTTTCATTAAAATTGTAACTGGGAGTAAATAATGCTAGGCTTACATTCATAATACTTTTATGCGTGTGGTTTATCCACAGGATTTACAAAAACTACTAATAATTTCAATGTACCTATGGGTCTAACTAAACTGTGGGGCTAGACAAGATGCCATCGTTCACGAACGCTAGCGTTAGGTGATCACTGGCGACATGTGTTGTCATTGAAAAATGTATGGGAATGACGTAAGTCACGTGATATATCACTCGTTACCACTGACACGCTTGTCTAGCCTATTTAATTTTGACAGCGCCAAGGGACAGGTGATCACCAAAGTGATCGCCTAACGCTAGCGTTCGTTAACGATGGCAACTTGTCTAGCCCCACTGTATTCATTTGTGACGTCATCTCTTCTTGTCCTAATAGTTATTCATAAAACGGTCACATCAATTCTACAGCTTTGTTTGACGTAAACTATAAATAGGATAACTAAGGGATAGTAAAACTGTTTTGTAAACAAATAATTATAGCAATTTCATTTATTAAAATTAATAGGCAGTTTGCAAACTTTTCAACGATTCTATTTTTAGAGACAAAACACAATCGGCCAACAAATTATGCTGCATCCACACGAAGCAGAACAGTGAGGCTGATAACTGTGGTGACAGCAGAGTACTGCTACTGTATGAACGCAGACGCCGAAACAGAACAGTAGGTTCTGTTTTGTGCGTTTACACAGTGGCAGGACTCTGCTGTCTGCTGTTCAGCCTCAGCGTGACACCAACATTAGTCTGCAGTCTGTGAAGGCAGTAGCAGGCTAGTCGACCTCCAGGGCCCGGAAGGAGCCCTCCACGCCGAACAGCGTAGAGGAGGTGCTGGGGGCGCCGGGCCGCCGCGCCTCGTCGCTCCGCGCCCGCTCCTGCGCCAGGAACCACTCGCGGTGGCTCTCCACCTTCAGCTTCCAATAATCTAAAGAAAAGAAGGAATCAAAGTGTATATTCAGATAGCCAAATCTTCTGTGGCAGAGATACTTGAGCTGTTTAAATATGTTTCTTTAAGTAGGTAAATAAGAATTTAACCAACTTCAAAAAAGCAGGAGGATCCATTGTTCGTATTTTTAGGTTTCCGTTCTAAAAATGGAAAACAGAACCCTTATAGGATCACTCGTGCGTCTGTATGTATGTCTTTGCAAACCTTACTGTGTCATATGTATATATACTCGTATATATACAAAAGATACTAAAGGGTCGAAGTGTATCCGAAAGGGCCCATCTGTAAAATAAGATAAGATGAGATAAGCTATTGTGTCTTATGTCAAATAGAAGGGCTTGTTATGAGGATCTCAAATATATATTTGTTATTATTGTGAAATAAATAGGTTTGATTTTATTAATTAAAGGAGATTTTTTTGGTATCTGTCGAAGGAATCCGTAAGGAATTGAGGGAACTCCTCAAATATGATAGGCATACGATTATTGATGAAGACCACAGATGGCCACCGGTACTCCTCAACGATACCTATTTCAAGGGTGGACGATAAGATATCTTGATTAAGATAGTTGAGCGACTATGACGAAGCACATTTAAATGTTTTAAATATATGACTATGAATTTCCCTTTTTTGGTTATTAATCTAAACTTCATCGGGCATCCGACACATTATCAGAGGCTTTATTTCATGTCAGAAATTTTAGTTTAGACTGTGTTGATTATTTTATTATTGCTCTGAATGGTCTGTTATTATTGGTAGTATAAACGAGATATTTCTATACATTCCTGTGATTCTTCTGGTGTTGCGGGTGTTTATCGGTCGCGATGATCACTTACCATCAGGTGACTTGCTTGCTCGTCTGCCTCCATATTCACATTAAAAAAATATTACCGATCAGCTCCTGCAGCGACCCGTCCCGCCCCCCGTACTCCGCGGGCAGCACGGCCTGCGGCACGGCGTTATATATAGCTGTGTAGTCCTGACTGTAAACCTTTATCTGGAAACAAATTCAGTACAACGTCTTAGTAATCAATATATTTTGTAATTTGGCCGTGTAGTTGCCTGCTTAGAATAGTGCCTCTCCATGTCTTCCCGTGGAAGTCGTAAGAGGCGATTAAGAGAATAAAGGCTTGTAGTATTATTAGGCGATGGGCTTGCAACCTGTCACTAAAATACACAGATTTTTATCATAGCCTGATTGTGCAAAATGTGGTTACAGAATGAACAACAAGTTTTTAGAGTTGTTGGTAATTCTGTAGCTCTGCCTACCCCACTCTATATACACACGCCTTCATTAGGCGTGTGTATATGTCTTAATCTCTTTTTTCGCCCAGTCCTATTACTTTATTAAATTAAATTTAGTAGTGAAGACGAACTGTAACACAATGTTTACTGTGCATCATGATTACACTCTTGCACTCTGATCTTTTGGTTACAGCAGCAGCAGTAGGTGCTGGTGCTGTTCAAACCGACCAGGTGGCAAGGGACTAGATAATTACTTAATCAGGTCATGGCATGGAGTCATACAAACAAGATGAATATAATCTATGGCGGCCACTGGATGGTTTTGTTAGAGGTATAAGATAAGATTGTAGCTACATATTACATATTTCAACAAATTTCCCAACATGTATTGGTCAAAAAATCAAAGATGGTTTGAACACTCCGACATTGTAATCCGATTTTGGTACAGGTTTAAATACTTTTTAAATGTATAAATTTCATAAAATTTGCGACTTTAACACACGCTAAAAATAAAGGTAAAGAATAGCTTTTTATGCATAAAAGCTCTCATAATAGTACCTATCTGTGAGAATTATACTGGTGAGAGAATTTCCAAAATCGATCTAGTGCCTTTTGAGTTCATTCCTTACAAAAGTACTTTTTTTTTTATAACATTAGTGTAGAAAACTTAAAAATGACATTATACAGTTAAGTACATACGCGTTAGCGGTTATTCATATACGATTAGGGGACTCCAACTGACTGCCTACCTCGTATCAGTGCATTGCGTGCTTCAAATTGTTCTAAATATTATTTTATGTCTCATCGCTCCGGGTTATTCCAGTTACAAAAGTATAGGGGATTCCCTAGTATTACATTCAGACCTGTATTGCGTTTTTTTTAAATAATTAATAGCAGTTCAGTCATAGAAGCTGTTTTGAAGTTGATAATCCAATAAGAAAATCCCTACAAATTGCTGCAGTTAAGAAAGTCGTTTGGGTTGGAAACGAATCTTCCCGGAGATGACAAACAGATAAACCAGCCCCCTATTTCACCGTCTTGAATGTTACATGTGACAGGTGACAATTAGGTATACATTGCAAAGTTAACACGCTGATACATCACTGGGTTTCATATGAGCTGCGACATATACACTGATATGTCACCTATCACCTGTCATTGTCGGGTTGGTAAAATAGGGGGCTGAACCCCGCCCTGTATTGAAAATTTCATCTAAATCGTTAGAGCCGCTTTCGAGAACGTGATTACAAATATATGTTACATGCAAATATTGCTCGTTTAATAGTATAGGATAGGATACTTATATGATAGTATAGGATAGGATATATGATAGTATAGGATAGGATATAGCATATGATAGCCTGTAGTATCTAGGTCTGGCTGGCCATTTAAAAATGAGTTGCCTATTATTTATTACTAATATTTTGCTATGTATATCGTGAGATCTTGTGCAGGGTCCAATATATTCTCTAGAGGCAATTCCATCTTGATCCTCAGATAGGTCTATTATCTATGATTTGAATTGTTTGCCGTTTCCGCGTATGCGCTATACTCGTACATCCCTCCTAAGCCAAAAGGAAATACCTCCAATGCAATTTCTAAATCAGATTCCCAAGACGTCACATTGAGACTGCCACTTGGTTTAGCAGGCATTTACTTTTGTTTGGTAATACACTCGGCGTCAAAAATATCGCACCTCGTTGAAAATCAGATTCAAGCAAATCTAGCCCTTAGTAAAATTATCCCACCTCGTAAATATTAGTATCAATCGAAAGCACGTTTAATGTGTTTTAAATTAACAATATTTAATTTAAAGAAAAAAAAAGTGTTTTCGCAAACTGAGAGTTTCGAAAAAAAAGTGCTAAATTACGCGTTTGAATGGTCGCGAGTTCTGCCGTGTTCCAGGTGTATAAAAAGTCTGGTAAAGGTCAAATGTCAATCATTCGCTATCCAGACGTTAAAGAGAACACATCTAAGGAGCTGAAGCAAAAAAACTACCCTCAAAAATGGAAACCACTGCTGCTGAATCAACCCAGGTGGTCGCACTGCTCCAAGCAATGTGATGTCGCTCGGCAACTGAATTTAAGCCGGTTTGCTGTCCGCCGAGTATACCTGCGGTTCCAGGAGACTGGAAGCTTCATTAGGGGGTATGGAGCTGGCCGCTGACGCTGCACATCTGAAAGAGACGACCGCTTTATTGTGTCGTCGTCTCTACGCAATCGCTTCTCCAATGCTGTTGAGGTGCAACAGCGTCTCCGAGAAGCTCGGACGACCTCTGTTAGCACCTCCACCATTAGGAGAAGGTTGCGGGAGAAGAAGATTGTGACCCGCAGGGCTGCTACAGGTCCCCAACTGACCGCACAGCATCGCAGAGACTGCCTGCAGTTTGCTCGTGCTCACGTCGATTGAACATTTGACCAGTGGAGGCAGGTTCTCTTCTCCGATGAGACGAGGGTCTGCCTCTATTGCAACGACAGGCGTAGAAGAGTCTACAGAAGGTCGGGAGAACGATTTGCTCAAGCCTGCATTGAAGAAACGGTGGCCTACGGAGGTGGTTCGTGCATGTTCTGGGGCGGTATGTCCACAGATGGCAAGACCGACCTTCTGTGCGTCTCCCGGACGGGGGGCACTCGCGGGCAGGGGTCTCTGACTGCTCACCGGGACGTCACGGAGATCCTGGAAGAGCATGTGGTCCCATATGCGGGTTTTGTCGGCACTGGATTCACTTTAATGCACGCCAACGCCCGCAACCACACTGCATTGCTCGTTCGTGATTACCTGGGAGAGGTTGGGATCCCTGTTATGCAGTGGCCAGTGAGAAGTCCCGACTTGAACCCAATCGAACACCTTTGGGACGAGCTGAAGCGACGTGTTCGGTCACGTGATGCCATCCCTACCACTCTCCAAGACCTCCAGGACGCCGTGATTGAAGAATGGAACCTCATTCCTCAGTCGGACGTAGTGAAGTTGGTTCGGTCAATGAAAGACCGCATGGAAGCAGTAATTAGGGCAAGGGGGGGGGGGGTAACACTAGGTTTTAGGTTACTTTTAAGTGTCTTTTTTGTTTGTTTGTTAACCATTTCATTGATGTTAATTTACAATTTAATAAACATTTTTCTTGTCCTCGCATTAAACTTCTTTTTTTTTAAACCTGGTTACAATAATTATATTTTTTTTAGCTCTTTTAAAAAGTATATTTTATTACCTTTCAAATAATACCTAACAGTCATACCTTTACTCTTGATTAAATAGGGTATAATGTCGGTTGAACATATTTTTCCCGAAGGTGCGATATTTTTGACGCCGAGTGTATATCATACGCTAATTATACTTCACAGGTAGTGTTATGATATACGAAACTAAAAATGACTTATGTTATGACCAAAACATTACCTTTCTACACTCAATAGCAATGAAAACAAATGTAGTCAACATTGGTGCCTACCTACATCGAACTTACATTATCGTACAAAAATATGTTATGTTGGGAAACCCCAGACTTGATAAGGTTGGCAAGTTTAATATATCCGTTGTTGGAACGAGTGTGATTGAACCAGTAATGCTTAAAATTCTAATGAGCTTTATCAAGTAAAAGAGGAAATACTTTATATTTTATTTTTGTTAGGTAGTCGTATTGTCACCGATTTAGTCACACTGTAAAAACATAACCTTCCTTTTCGCCAGTTGGGTAAAATCATTTTTTTAGGTCATAGATAAAGCAAACGAGCAGAACTGAGACCCAGTCAAGCCATTCTATCGCTACAATACAATCTTAAAACTGCAAATGGGTTGCCAAACCTGAGGACAAAGATGGAATGCCTCTATGCCAGTAATCTTCTATGTTTATGATCTAGACAGTTAAAAAAAAATGGAAATTGCTATTGCAAACCATTAACCCTCTGGAGAACGTACCCTTTTCTTCAACTTCTCGCCAAGAAATGCCTTTAGAATGGCGAACGCGGCTTCGAAGCCCGCCGGCGTGTTGATGATGTAGTTGGAGCGCACGCGCACGGGGAACGCCTTCTCGAAGCACGAGGTCACTTTCTTGGCCAGCGCCGGCGTCCACTGGCTCAGAATGTTCACCCCGACGCCCCTCATGTCCACGATCACTTCCTAGGACATAGGTTCAGAAAGTCCAGGGCCATATTTGACTACGTAGAGGAAGAGAATACCCGTACGAACTATAATAACACAAGAACTTAAGATACATCTCTTTGTAAAGCCGGTTACTATTCAAACTGCCAATGACAATAACAAGTATACCTAACTGTAATTGTCTTTATAGAGGATGAAATAGTGATGAGAATAATGTTACCTCTAATTAGTTACATAAAAAGATTGAATATATATTCATTATCATCATCGTAAATCACTGCTGGGTGCGTCAATTCCGTCCAGCCGTTGCAGGGTGAAAGAGTAACAAACATCCATATTTGGATTTAATTACAGATATTTGAGCTCTGATATTTGAGCTAGGTCGGATGAACCTGGTAAAAATATTTGTAAGCCAGAGTCAGAAAAAGGCAATACCTTCGTGTAGCCGTGAAAGATATTTCCTTTCAACCATTTTTTTTTTAAATACTGCGGTATTAGAAGGTTTTGTATGTATTTGTGTGCACTTAGTCTTCCTTTTAACAGGCATTACCACAGCAAAACTACAGTGTAATTATACAATTACCAAATAGTGAAGTTAGATTTCATCTGCCGTTAGGGTGTGGTAAATCCGCAAGTAAATTAAAGTTTGCAACAGAGTGAGCAACAAAATTACCGATTTCATGCTACTAATTATGATTTTGCTTAAAACTAACCTCTTGGCAAATTGAATTTTTATCTAGTTTTTCGTTATCCTTTGTTGATTAGAGCTGAAATTCCACATACCATATTAATGAGTTAGCTAAATAGCTCAGACGCGATTAATAACTTAAGTACATTTTTGTTTATTAATTAGATTAGAGGATAATATTGATTTAATTTAATTTGCTTTATCAATTTATCATTACCTGTAGAAGAACGTGTAATGGTTTATAAAGATAAACTCAGGTAAAATTATATAGATATATACATACAGGCTGTTCCGACTGACCACCCAAGGGACCCTCATCTCTAAATATCATTTACCACTATAATCCGGCCTATAATCGACCTAATCTAAATCATACGTTGTCTCCTGTCAAAGATAGATAATTGCATTGTTTTGTTTCATGACTTTTCGGGTTAAATTAGCCTTGGAAATAGACTACGGATCCTTTAAATTCGATATTGATTAAACAGCTGTCTTGTTTGGTCTCATTTCTAAACTGTATGATATAAAAAAACAATCGGAAACAATATTACTTACAATAAGTAAAAAAAAATGATTTCTGTCAGTCAAATGAAGCCAAAGTAGACTATTTTGACTATATGTACCTACGTGTACATACCATTATAGGTATAACATATCTAACAGTGAACGTACTTGCGTTGCAATGCCTTGCATTGCGTTTGAGTCCTCACCTCTCCAGACACGTTGAAGTTGTCATCCTCCAGCATCATTATCTCGGTGATCATGAATGCGATCTTGATGACGTCAGTCAAATGGTACTGCGAGGGGTTGAACACGCCCACCCTGACCACGCACGTCCGCGACGAGTCCTCGCCTTGACATCTTCTCAGTGGCAGGAAAAGGCTGTAATTTTATATCGAAATAAGAATATAATATAGAGTTAACTTCTCTATTATTAGCGGTTCTATTGGCACTAAATGGCATGCAACGAGTTTGAAGAACAATAAATATGCATGATCTGTTTACAGTAAAGGGAGCACCATTTACCCGTCTTCACGATCTCGTAAAAGACTGGTTAAAGTTTATTACCTCGCTTTAACTTTCAATCTAAGAACTTCTATAAAAATATAATAACTCTTTAAAAATTAAACAGCAAATATGTATGTACCTACTCGTATTTCAAGGTCGCACGGCTAAAAACTTTGTTACTTAAGTTTTTTTTTTCATTAATAAATGATGCAGCAATTTTATAATCAGACACCGGATGCCAATTAATGCATAATGCAGTTCACAAATATATTAAGGCACAGATTTGCATTATCTAGTCTGTAAATAGAGCTGTAACCCTGAATATATTAGAGTTATTTAGCACCTCATTTTCGCAACACGCATTCGCTACGGGCTTGCAACTTATTCATGTTCCTTCAAATATAATATTATGCTTGTTCCTTGTATGCTTAACTATTCATTTTATACAGAGTGAAATCGAAGACGTGATAAAAAGTGATATGACTTAATTAAGCATTGAATGGGGATCCTAATATTATAGGTATGTAGGTGTTTAGATGTAGAATTCAGACTTCATTATGCAATGATCAAAAATAAATAATTTATTCTAAACAGTGTGGTCACCCTACTTGACAGTAAGCAATTTTCTAATTTCCACGAAACAAAAAAAATGTAATGAAATTACTGATTTGAATTAATTGTCACTGTAACTAAAGGATCCATAGAGGGTATGATTCTAAAAGTAGGGTAACCATGATTTACGTAATTGGTGATTTAATTAAGGGGAAAATTAACAAAAAAGAAATGGCTTTTGTTTCTTGTAACTAATATTAAACATAATAATATACTGGTTTCCGATCACGTCTTTGATGTCACACTGTATGTATAGGTGGGCGTTTTCACTAAAAAGTGTACCCAATTAAGGACTGAAATTAAGGAACTTTAACTTTGTCAGTTTTGTGACGAAAATTAGCTATATATTGACGGCCGCATTGTATGGCTAATTATCGTCACAAAACTGACAAAGTTAGTTCCTTAATTTCAGTCCTTAATTGGGTACACTTTTTAGTGAAAATGCCCAGGTACCATAGAGAAGGCAAGAGTAAATATCGTATATAGGTACCTGCCTCCAGAATGAGAAGAAAATGCTTAAGTAACTGTATTTTATTTTCTTACCCTAACTTCAGCATCTCCTGAATCTTGGGATCAAGTGGATCTCTATTGGATAAAAATTCTGGCACTAATGATTTGACAGTGTAATACATGTCCAACTTTTGTTTTGTTCTTTCTAAACTGAATTTGCATCCTCGTAAGAAAGAAAGAAGCCATTGATCAGCTGAAAAAAAAGTGAACATAAATTTTCCTGAAAGCGCCATCTATCTTTCGCAGCCGGTACTACCTCACTCAATACTTATGTACGAGCAACGCTCGTGAAAGCGCTCGCTTGGAGGAGTAGTAGCGATTACCGCTAGTACAGAGTATAAGTAGAAAATCATAGATGTCGTTGTTAACACGACCATTTAATAAAAATAAGTCTTTTTGTTCTGATACTTCTAAAGGGTGCCCCTTGAAATATCGACCAACTATTTATCGAATTTCAATTCACTGAAATCGATTTATAGAATATTCAGTAGGTACTTAGTAATATTTTCTCCTACGGTGTTATTCTCTCAAAAACAACGGACGGTCGGACGGACGAGCGAAATCGCAGCGGCGAGTTTAGGTAGTCCCATCAGAGCGAACAAGACACATCTTAGCGCGTGCATTCACAATTAAGAACGTATAATCGTTCGATCCATCGGCAGAAACCATGCTGCTAAATTGAAAATGCACGCGCTAAAATATGTTTTGTGCGCACTGACGGGACTACTCAAAACTAGCCACTTGGACATTCACTCGTTCGTCCGTTCGACCGTCGTTGTTGAGAGAATCATTACCCTGGAGTACCTAATTTGGCTTCATCGACTATTCATTACATATTATAACAATTATTAGAAGAACAGTACAAGGATTGCTAATTGCTTAAATATACATTTCATAAACTACTCAAGAGACAGAATAAAAAATATCGCTGTTTATTTCTTCGACTTATTATTATAGAACTCTTTTACGAACCCAACTAAAATAAATCGCTCCCAGAAAAGAAGGTTAGGTTAGGTTAGAACTGCGATCCCAATAAGTAAAAACAAATCGCTACCAGAAAAGAAGGTTAGGTTAGGTTAGAACTGCGATCCCAATAAGTAAAAACAAATCGCTACCAGAAAAGAAGGTTAGGTTAGGTTAGAACTGCGATCCCAATAAGTAAAAACAAATCGCTACCAGAAAAGAAGGTTAGGTTAGGTTAGAACTGCGAACCCAATAAGTAAAAACAAATCGCTACCAGAAAAGAAGGTTAGGTTAGGTTAGAACTGCGATCCCAATAAGTAAAAACAAATCGCTACCAGAAAAGAAGGTTAGGTTAGGTTAGAACTGCGAACCCAATAAGTAAAAACAAATCGCTACCAGAAAAGAAGGTTAGGTTAGGTTAGAACTGCGATCCCAATAAGTAAAAACAAATCGCTACCAGAAAAGAAGGTTAGGTTAGGTTAGAACTGCGAACCCAATAAGTAAAAATAAATCGCTACCAGAAAAGAAGGTTAGGTTAGGTTAGAACTGCGATCCCAATAAGTAAAAACAAATCGCTACCAGAAAAGAAGGTTAGGTTAGGTTAGAACTGCGAACCCAATAAGTAAAAACAAATCGCTACCAGAAAAGAAGGTTAGGTTAGGTTAGAACTGCGAACCCAATAAGTAAAAACAAATCGCTACCAGAAAAGAAGGTTAGGTTAGGTTAGAACTGCGAACCCAATAAGTAAAAACAAATCGCTACCAGAAAAGAAGGTTAGGTTAGGTTAGAACTGCGAACCCAATAAGTAAAAACAAATCGCTCCCAGAAAAGAAGGTTCGGATAGGTTAGAACCGCGACCCCAAAAAAATTCGCTACCAGAAAACTAGCACATTACATTACAGTTGTGGAATGATAAATATTGAAATGATTTTCCAAGATTACAAGATGACAAGTATAAAAAAATTATTAAATAGTAAAATATCAAATGAAGTTCTGCAAAATAAACTATCTACTAAATTATATATTTCCAGATTTTGAAAGTCGTTGATTTAAAAATACTCGATTTAAGGTTCGAGGTACTCAATGAATGAATAATCGATGAAATGAAACTATAGGAAACGTTGATTTTGAACTGATATTCCATTAAAATTTTGTCGATATTTCAAGGGTAACAATAAAGATTGACAGTGTCACGCTTATGCAACTTTGTGTATTAGAGAAGGCGTGACATTTGCTCATGTAAAGCATTATAAATATATAAAGCTGATAAAAACGTACACACGTACCTAATTATTATGATACCTACCTAATGATTATAATCAGAGAACAATATTTTTTATGCCGAAATTGAATTACTTAATTAGTTTACATAGGATTGACACGAATTCAGGCCGTTGTAAAATACTCAGCGGACTCAGACATTGTCATAAAGAAGTCAAGTCACCGTTATTTACTCGACTGCCCGAATTACTCGACTCAAAAAAGTGCGTAAATGTTAAAATCAATTAAGACTGGAAATTGTGAAACAAACTAAATCGGTTTTAAAACAAAAAATCCACCTGCAATACGTAAAAATATCAACTGAAGGGCGAACAACAAGTTTATAATCTATAGTAACTTCAATGTATTTGTAATGTGTAGTTTTATATTAGGTACATACTTGAAATGCAGGCCATGAACTAAAAACATATATCTTGAAAAAAAATTACATTTGAACTGTTAACTTGTCCAGGGTGCACCTGGCGTTCCAAAGTCTCTGCCTACCCCTTTCGGAGACAGGCGTGAAGCTATATACGCTATATTATATGTATGTATGGATAGTTTGGATAGACCGATATAGATGGATTCTTATCCTTACTAATATTATATTATAAGCAAGCGGCTAAGTCTCGCTGCCAAGTTCCGATTTTTCTAGTTGGTTTTTTTTTCATACAAACGTTATCCTTACAATAAATAACGAACACAACAAAAAAAATATCCAATGCCCTGCAATCGTACGGAATTTAAGGGCGTACATTCATTTCCGCGATTTATTTTTATTTATATAGACTCGAAAGCGTATTTGTTTCCTTGTTTTGCCTTCACGGTTTTACGCGTCAACCAATCGATCTACAATTTGAATCAGACTGGGTACGGAAGAGTGGGACAGACAGAGAATATTTTGGTCATTTTCCTTACAGCGATAAACAGCTTTCGCGCTCCGCAAGTAGTTGATAGTAATCGACTGTTGTTACTAGTTAACATAAAAAAGTTGTGTAGCAGAATACAAGCGCGTAGAAGTTAGCGGTTGCCGTCTAACGCCCACTTACGTGGACCAGAGTTAGCGTCTTAACCCGAGGTTAGGCGGCAAACCACGTACAAAAGTAGACGCTTAACTCTGGGTTAAGGGCTAAGTAACTCTGGTCCGCGCAAGTCCGCCTAATAGGGATATCAGCTTTTGTTTCTTCCAACTATAAATAACCGATAATGAGAGTGCTAAATAAGATAATTAAAATTAAGTCGGTGTTCAATGCCGGAGTAGATCGAATTTCAATCATGCCAATGGTCTATAAGATATAGGAAATAGACAACATGGAAATATATTCATACTTATACACATAGCTCTAGAAGTTCTTCAACTAATCATAGACTAGCAAAGAAATAAGGTACATAATAAAAACCCGAAGCCGTTACTACACAAACACAACAAGTGTGAACTAATTATCTATTTAAGGTTAGGTATTTGGTGTCGTCTTGGGTACATTTAATAAGTATAAACACTTTAGACCCCTGTATCTTTGGAACCAATTAAGTATTTGTAGTCGTGATAGGTTATTCTTTAAAATTCGTTATGTACCTATGTGCTTTAATTTAAGATATTTTTCAGATTTTTAGTATTTGTACTTTTGGCTCTAGAATGGGCTGTGTAATGGGGGAAACTTGAATCTAACTAAAATTTTATTAAAATTCCGTTAATCGAAAAATTATTTTGAAAACCCGCAATTTTACCTCTTTGTCGGCGTTACTAATCTGTATATTCATGCCAAAACTATAAAGACTACGGAACGGAACCCTAAAAACGATAAAGAACTTGACATGGGCAGTTTAATTAAAACGATAAAAGACAGGAGTTTTCTGAAAATTATCGAAACGGAATGTATAGATGAAATTGTCTGAGTCACTGCCTATTTACAATCTACCTTTTATCACTGATATTGACCTAAATACTTACATACCTACCTTCACGCCTGTCTCCCAATGTGGTAGGCAGAGACCCTCTACACTTAGCCCGTGAATCACACACAGTAGTAGTCGCAGTAGTTCACGGTGATTTCATAGTGAAGTTCGAGGTCCGTTTGACGCGGAACAACATGCCGAGGAACAAAACGCGAAACTGCGAAGAATACCTATTAGGGTGGTCCAAAAATCAGTTTTTATTTATTTTCCTTCTCCACAAGGGGTCTTTTTATTCGATTAGACTTTCAATACCTACCTCTGTGCAAAATTTGAGTGAAATCGGACAATATTTAGGGGTCGGTATGATTTGGCGATTTTTTTGATAAAAAGAAAAAAAAAAAATTGTACCTACGCACTTCTTTAATACGAATGGTTTATGTGAAATAAACATAAAGTGAAATTAAATTATGCTAGTCATTTTTATCAAAAATTACTGTCGTAGATACTTGGCGTATTTAAGTTGCAAATCATAGCGACCCCTAAATATTGTCCGATTTCACTCAAATTTTGCACAGAGGTATTTAAAGTCTAATCGAATAAACATACCCTTGTGGAGAAGGAAAATAAAAAAAAAACTTTTTTTTGGACCACCTAATACCTATGCTCCACCTCGGTTCGCGCCGTTCGGTTTAAAAGGGGGTTAAAATTGGATCTAGCTAACCTTATACCATAAACCACAGGTTTTTCCAAATACTCCGTTCAAGAATATTAGTATTCTTACTACAATCTTAGGTTTTTGTTAAAAACCTAATAAGCATGAATTCAGCGCATATTATCGTCAGTAGAATCCGTACAATCGTCCAGGAGTAAAGGAGTGTGAAAGTAGAAATTAGTGACATCACCAGCTGAAAATTATGTAGGTACTATTAGCCCAATGGAACCCTGATCCACCATAGAACTGTGTCACAGTGACGTTTTGATTCAAGTCGTCAGAAGTGTCATACAAATTGTTTTATCATGTCACTGTGACACCATGCCAAAAAATACAATGATTGAGCGGCTTACTGGCTTGTATGTCCTCCAGATGCGGCTGTTTCTTCAGCCAGTCCCGCAGGGCCGTGATGTCGGACGCCACGCGGCGATCGTCTTCGTTTATTTCTTTCGCTGCCTTGTTCTTCAGGGCCACGGGCAGCGGTCGGACTGTCATCCTTCTTGCAAATCCTTCAAATTCCTCGTGTTCACAAACAAATGACTAGAATGAACTCGAGCACACCTATGACAGAGAAGCACGAAACTTGAAACTATTTGACGACATGCTATTGATAGAGACATTACTTTTTATATGCTTGATAACCACCTCTGATTACAAACGAAAAAGCAAACAAAATTATTGACTGTAGAATTTTGACTCTTCAGTTTTACTACAGTATGCTCAAATCACGTTATTACTAATATAGGATAATCTTTATACTGATAGAACACGATTAATAGTAACTATTATTGCTTTTACAAGAAACGTTATGTTAACGAATACCTACCATTTAAATATTAAAAGTACCTAATTGTATAATGTATGCACGATTGTGGGACGTAGTTCAGTGAAAAGGATCCGATACATCGATTTTACGCTTGTAGAATTTGACATTACTATGTTAACAGCAATAGAATAAGATTACATTGTGGGATGGATCCTTTTCGCAAAATTACTTACGTCTTGTGAAAGCACCTACTCAAACACATAGATGAGAATCGACAGCGATAGCTACAAGTACTTTTTATGAGTATTATACTAATAACTATTCAATTGTCTCAGTAATCTTAAGCGGAAATCTACTGATTGTATATAACATTGACAAAACGTGAGTAATGATATTAAATCGCTTAGCTTGTTATAGATTAAATCAACCTTGCAGTCATTTTGTTCTCGTTTTTGAAAGGTAGTGGTTTGACAACAAAAAATCCCGTATACATTTACAATATAATTTGCATATCTACTTACAGATGTAATTTCCATTTAGCGTCACGCTAATTTCATTGCAAACAGCTCATAACTTAACGAAGGCGATTTTCAATATCGTTTTTTGGATAAATACAATGAATGTTTAATATTGAATAGCGCGTGTTTAACGTCCGATCGCCCTAAACCCGGTTAAATCAAACTGCGGTCGCGATAGCTTTGTCACAGTTTACGACTATCGCTGATTAGATAGCAACGTGCGCTCGCGTGGCTAGGAAGATAGGCACTGAGAACAGTGAGAACTAACATCTATTCAGCGGTTACTTATCCGCGATAAATTGGTACTGTCTTCCTGTTTACTTTCTGTCATTAGTTTCGGTGTACCTAATCTAGGTCTACCTACAATATGAGTTATTTGTAATTTAGCGTTATCATGTACCGTCTAACATCACTTTTGTTTTTTAACACGTTTCGCGTTTGCAATCGGTACCTGTAGTAATTTGAATAGCATCGCGAGTTGAGTTAGTTTGTACTTAGCGTATTAACAAAGTAATCATCATGTTGCTAAATGATTGTTAACTAGCTTCTGCTAAAACTGCCTTTTAATGCTCATGGTTTGTAACCATGGAGCTCTTGCTTATGCGGTATTATTTCAACGACTCAGCTGTCCGAGTTGGCAGTGTGGTCCGCCTAAGAAGGTATCTATAGATGTCACGGTATTGGGAAATTCTTTGTCTGTTTAGCGCAGGTATTTGTTCCTGTGGTGGTTGGTTTTAAGGAGTTTTTATGTTTAGCAGACTTAGGGCCACTTGCACGAAAAGTTTAACCCTGGGTTAAGACACTAACTCGAGTTAAAATGACAGTTATCGTATGAATCTGACGTCTACTAACTCGAGTTAGTGCCTTAACCCAGGGTTAAATTCTGCGTGCAAATGGCCCTTAATGAATTACGTATTTAAAAGGGTCGGGTTATACATTTTACACGGTCATTAGTCATGTCACGTCGGGAAATGTATAACACGGCTAATTTGCGTATTATGCCAAACACAACAAACGTTCAGATTTTTTTATGGTACCTATAATAAGTAGGTATTTATTTCTCTATAAGTATCCGAAGCACGAGTATACATATTTATCGTTGTCTTAGTAGGTACACGTAAAGAGCTTACTATGCATATATAATTTTCAATACTATCGTGGAGGAATCCAACTAATATCATGAATGAGAAAGTTTGTGTTTGTTTGTTACTCCATAACACTGCAACGGGTGGACGGGTTTAAATAAAATTTGAGATAGAGATAGTTTATATCCTGGATTAACATATAGGCTACTTTTCATCAAAGATTATTTTTTATAAGTTTCCTTGGGAATAACGATATTCGAAATCTACGCGGACGAAGTCGCGGGGAGAAGCTAGTATCGGTATAAATCGGTAAACACACAGTACTGTGGAACCTGGATTCTGGCTCCCAAAATCGAAATGCGAAGGTACCTTAGCTCCATCTCTTGCAATCCCTCTAATTACTAATGACGAGTAAAGGGGATTGTTTTCAGTAACACATCAGTTGAACGATAAGCTTAATTGCCTAATCGGTTCACCTTGAAAGCTATTGATTTCATGCCCTGGGACACTGACGCCGAGCCAGACAAATCGAGCGTAACAAACGAGGGTCGTAAACATGCGAGCTGCACGAGACGTATACAAATTAATGGGTAAAATGAAGTATTTAATGACCGTGTCGTCACGACCGAGAACGCTGGGCTGTTAACTAATAATTCGGAAATAAAATCAAGGTCTTCAGTCGATATGGTCTAGCTCACAAGTCTCGGTGTACCTAAATAAAACCGAGCCAAACTCCACGTCAGGGTTGGCACCACAATTCTGGGGTCCTAGTGAAAGAGGGTAGTCGACTTAACTCGTAATAAAAAAGGGTATATACATGAACGGACTTAAACCCCTTTCTCACTTGTTCTTTCGCTCAGGCACCAGTTAGCAGTTAGTGTACGGTCTCAATACCGTGCATTTATTAAATGCTTACTCGTGACCTGCTTAAGGCATCGAGACACTTAAATATACTTAGTTATTATATATTAGTCATAACAGACAGTGCGTCACGAACTCTCGTGCAATTAACAACAAGAGAAAGGTATAACCAAACTTAACTGTGTAATTGTCTGTGTCAAGAATTCTCTCTCTCTCTGCACTCTTGGAAATACCAGCATCAACTATCATAAATACAGTGTACAAATCTAACTGGATTGTACAGTTAGCCTGGGCCTTTATTCTACTGGGTAGAGCAATATTGTATTTGACGTGTTATCGTACTTATTGTTAATGTTACGATTTATCTTATTTACTTGACGGTAATGCCATTAGAGGTCAAATGCAATGGTTTTATGCTGTAGAATAGAGGCCCTGTGTTTATGCCATTAATAAATACAACTGTCAAATTGTTTTTAATTAGGTTTAATGGAGCATCTATGGACATGTTTTACATTTCACTTAAACTATTTACAATGTTTATACGACAATACTTCAGTTTCAATTTCCTCTGTCCATCTATTATTTACATCTAACCTAATAATGGGGCCTCCTTTCTTCCTCTCTCTCCCCACTTCATTGTTATCCTTATTTAATCTTTAAAATGTATTGCTGGTGTATTTTAATAACAATATCGATTTAACCACAAAAAATAAGATACATCTTACCGGTAAGAAACAACAGCCTTAATATAAGGTGGACCGGACATGTGTTAACTTTAACGTTAGAAAAAGGTAGTTAGGTATTAAACGTTACGGGACAACTTTATTTAATAGCATAAAAAAATGATTGTGATTTATTATTAGGTACTTCAAAAATAAACTCTCAATCAAATATCAAAATCATTAGGTATCTGTAAACTTATATTCGGTACAATAACATTACAGTAAAGTTGTAGAATTAACGAAAGACCCTTAAGTTTTATCAACGATGAAAAGTATGTTCTTCATAATTGACGTTGGGCATTTTGCTAATGCCCATCAGAATGTGTTAAGTAATCAATCGATGTCGAGTTTCCTGAAAGAGCCCTGGATGCTGAACATCTCCTCAGCAGTGAGTGGCTGCCCGGGGCGCCGTGCCTCGTTAGTCCCTAGGCCCTCTTCCTGTTTCATCCAAGCTTTGTACTCCACTACCTTCTTCACCCAATATTCTACAATAAGATAGACAATCGTTAAATGTTATCATTCAGAGCAAGAAGCATGGTAGGTATGCCGATATAGCGACCTAGTGACATCTAGCGATAAATTACAATAACCAACTATGACAGCGCCACCAGCGTCAGACAAGCGCAACTAAATCTGACAGTGCGCTGCATCGGGCTATTGAAGTTGCCTCAGTCAGATTGATAACCATACGAGTATTATTATAATGGACTTCAGTCCCCAGACATAAACTCTCCGAGAGAGATCTGTTTATTGTTCTCTCTTTCTACATCGATACTTCCGACGTCAACCCTACACCGTCACCGCGCGGCAGGATCATACTACCAATTAGTAAAAGCAACCAATATCACAAACAAAATATAAGATATTATTCTAAATAACTTCAGGGAAGGATAGACTTATAGACAACACTGTAGTTTCTGTATGTAACATTACAGTACCTGTAATTTTAGCAACGGTACCGCCACTACCACCATATTCTTGAGGCAAAGACTCCTTCGGCACGAAATCCATTAACTCATCGTAACTTTTGTGAATTTTCAACTGAAATCAAACCATTTTGCTGAATTGACTAAGCTTTAAGGTGACCATTGATTTATTTTTAGTATGTGTTTTAAAACAGTAGTTAAATATTTGAAATGCTTACCCTGTCTCTTGACTTCTCATTTAATAGCCCCTTGACGAGCGTGAAGATGGCTTCAATGCCAGCCGGCACGTTGACGTGGTGACTTCCTTTAAGCCTCAGTGGCATGGATTCCTTAAATTTAAGAAGAATAATAATAAGTACGTATAAAAATTCAATTCAATTCGTTTTGTTTCAATTTTTGCGCTGCATTTGACATATCTTCCGTACTTATCTACTTGAAATTGATCGGGTATATAAGATTGATGGAGAATCAGGATGTGCTTCTTCATCACATAAGATAACTGAAGGTTTATTATGTATTATGTTCAGTAAAGGAAATTGATTCCCAGACCATTTTGGACTAAGTGATAGTGACGTAAACAATCAAAACGTAAAAGACTTCTTACGATTTTATTTACAGTGTCACTTTGACATAGTCCAAAACATAATACAATAAATTTCCTTGGCTGTACATACAAGGGATGGAGGGATGGAAGTAATCCTCATGTCCTATAAAAAATGTGAATATAATATTGGCTAGTATGAACTCATATTCATGAGTTATTTCTTGGACTAAGACTAAGGTGTCTGTCATTTGTCGAAAGAAAAAAAAACAAATATTGTAAATAAGCAACGTGCAGTATCAAAGTGCCTCAATAAAGAAGAAAATATGCACTCGTATTGTATGCCATATGACTGTAAAGTTTCTAAAGTTCTAACAATAGTTGTGTAACAATATCGTAACAATACTTACTTGACTAACAGCGATCATTTTCTTGAGTAAAGTCGGGTTTGCCTGGGTCAAGTGGGCCACACCAACACCTTGATAATCTACCACAATTTTGGTACCCAACACAGTTGCCGTATCGTTTTCAACTACTAAAATCTGAAAAATTACAACACGAAATGTACGATAAGTATAAAGATTTGTAAATTATAATTATGTGACATTTAAAAATTGCACCAAAATAATATCTAAATCCTAACAAGTCTAACAACACAGTACCCACCTGCACTAAATAATACAAAATGCACATCAAGTCAGCTACATGGTGGGTGCTAGGGTTGATGAGGCCTGGTCGTATAAGAATACTTCGGGGATACAGAGTACCGGTCGCCTCGGGAAGTATTACACAAGTACTGAAACACAACAACAATTACATATTATTATAAAGATAAGAAACCAATATAAAAACTAGAATTATTTGCTAACTAAGACAGGTTTGGTTTCACGACTTATTAGAGTAACTACTAAGCCGACCCATCGATCAATCAGGGATACCTATCATAAGGTTAAATTTCAGTTAAGTATGTAACAACTGTTGCGTTTGCCCGAATTTTTATAAGAGAAAAATATTTTTTGTACTCGTCGATTAAAATGTGTGTATTACGATTTCCTAGAGAATACTGTAACGTCACTCTTTTCATCGTTGAATAGTCTAGATGTTACTTCCGAAACAACCGAAATAATTATTTCGATACGCTCTAGACAACCGAAATAACTATTTCGATACGCTCTAGACCAGTGTTTTTCAAACTTTTTGGGGTCACGGCCCTTAATGACCATCAAAATTGCTTCGCGACCCCCCAAAACCCAATTTGTACGATTAATCTTAGAGCCCAACTCTTATTTAACAATGCTAAAACTGGAGTTTGTATCCGTATCAATGGGTATTCAGGGTGAAAAGAATGATTGAATACCCCATCTAGCAAAAGAAGCCCTTAGTACGAGTATTTTGATACCCTTTTGCTACTTCTTATTTGTGTGAGCTGTCCTTTTCATCAATGGTTGACACTAAAATAAAGAAGAGGAATACATTAAATTTGGAAAATGATTTAATCGTCTGCGTGTCGCGACAGGATCCGCGTTTTGGTAAATAAGTTCAAAAGAAACAAGCTCATTACTTCGATTGAATAAAAAAATATTTTTATAATCATAAAATAAATAAATATGTAAGATTGATTGCACATCCTTCAAAAAAAATGTTTCCATCTAGTCACAAGACTTTCTCGGAGCTGAGCCTCGCGACCCCCCTGGACAGGTCTCACGACCCCCCGGGGGGTCGCGACCCACACTTTGAAAAACACTGCTCTAGACAACCGAAATAACTATTTCGATACGCTCTAGACAACCGAAAAAAATTTGAAAATAGAACTTCGGATTTCCATATATGTGTCCTTGTTTAAGGAGCCTCGATCCGATACAAAATTGCCAATCTGTGTCGTTTCGGAACGTAGCAGCGTCGCATCATCTCTCAAAAATCTACTTTTAGTTTTCTTATATACTCGTATTAATGACTTACTTTATTAATTTTAATGAACTCGTACAAAAAGTATTGTTCACAATAGTGTCATAATTAAGCTTTTTAATCTCGTACCTTACTTAGGCCACTCAGCAAGCTTCGTGGCCTAAACACGGTACTCGACTAAAAAGCTCTCTATTATAACACGATTACGAAAAATACTATTATGCTGAAACTTTCCTGAATTGTTATAAAACAAACCTAACCTAACCTACGGGTCCTGAAGGTATATTCCCACAACTTGAAAAGTTAATGCGTTCAGAAAAAAAATATTTCCTGACTTGTAAATTTTCGAACGAATAAAACAGTTAGGAAACAAAACTTCAGATTTCGAATAGGATACCATCAATCAGTTAACCGATGAAATCCTCATTTTATATTGCGGTATATTAAAAAAATATACCCTTTGCAGCCTTTTGAGGAGGATATCACCCTTATAATGTCTCAAGACTACTCAGGAGCTTTGTACTGGGGCTGGTTAATATTTTCTTACCGTTTGACTTGAAATGTTTAATTTCTCTCATTATTATTACAAGCAAATAGCCGAATGGCTTACCCCAGCCTGAGAAAGTCCAAAAACTTGGAATCAGTAGGTTTGATCCGAAGAGTTAAGTCAGGAGCCGTGGTCCTCAGCGTGTAGTACAGGTCTAGCTTCTTCTTCACTCGCTCCAGGCTGAACTTGCAGCCCCTCAGGATTGCCACCAGCCATTGGTCATCTAAAAATACCTACCGTTAATTATTTCTTAAAATAAATAAGTTTATAATGGATGTTCAATATTTCTGTGATAATCAATGATCGGGGTTTTGGATGCAATTCGCGGGATTTCGAGTCGTAATCATAGTATGGATGTGACTATAATCCCGCTATAATTTTTCAATAATAATAACGTTTATTTCAAACGTTGACCTGTAATTTCGATTAATATCATGTAAAATAAAATAAAATAATTATCCTCCAACATTAATACAAATCCCGGGATCCTGGGGATATTCATTATTAGCATAATATTTAAGGTCAGTCACCTCAGATTGCACAGGGAACTCCCATTACTGTGATAAACTCAAGAGTAAGTACCTAATAAACACATTTAAATGCAACCTTTTTGCTATTGTAATCTATTTTTTAGATTTTTAGAGACCGAATTTTATAGAGACCAAAAGTAATAAAAAATAATATGCTAAATATTTATCAATATGTAATCTAATAATATGACGAAAAAAATGTCCTTTATCAAACCACACGAAAGCCCGGAGCCCGCGGCATATCCATACTAGCATAATGATTGAGGTCATTCACCCCAAGTGGCATCCAAAACCCCGATCACTGGTGATAATACAGAAAATTCAAAACATAGATAAGAGATAATTTCATATCCTAGCGTACTTAGTATATGTCTTTGGTAAAAACACAATAAGAAAACCAAGACACTTCATAATTTCCTTTGTCAATTTAAAATAATCATCGATTTGAGTAAACAATAAACATATTATCGCTTATCTGTAACAAATAAATCGATTAATGAGGTACCGGTGCGAGCCTTCAGATGGGGTTGCTTGTTGATCCACTCCTTCAGATGCTGAACGTCGTCTCGAGTCCGGGTCGGACTCTCGTTGAGCTCATCTTTAGCTATCTTAGCTAACGCCGGTGACAGTTCGCGAATCATCTTAGCTAATCACTGAAAATTTACGATAAATCCAGCTTTCAGTATTAATAATGTGAATTTTTTTGAGGCTTATTTAAACGTTCGGACGTTTGTCTTCTAATACTTATGTTATGAACGATTAACCGCAATTGGATGAACTTCTTAACAACTAAATTTTCAAATAGGGTGGTAATTACGGCAAAGAATACTTATAGTGTAAAAATTGTTAACTCCGCAAAGATAATTAATTTCATAATAGAAGATTCGATATTTCTCTGGTACAAATACCTACAAATTGTAGGAAAAGTTTGAATCTGAGTTTTCCTACGATCTTTATCGCAGAAACAAATCTTGAGAGACAACTTCTCCGATAATCTATTTGAGACACTTTAACGGCAAATACTTGTTCATGTATAGGCAAAAATAAATCCGTTCCTATTTAAGCGTTGTTCATTTTAATCATACTAATTAATAATGGCTTTGCCCTTTTCCACTTGTCTTAATCTCTATTAAGTACATACAAACAACATTAAACATAATCTGTGTACTCACAATAAGGTAATTCATGGTCTAGCTCACGTTTGTACCGAGTCCTGCTCCGCGGGCGAGTATCGACGTACTGATAGCACTGAACTGATATCATTTATCAGGTGTGTCAGTTAGTTTCAGCCTGTTATTATTACTACACGTGACACCCCTTGCTTGACACAATGTAGTTTTCACAAAAATGCTTTACTAAATCAAAGCGTATAGGGACGGTAAGTTACAGTATTAAGAAGAAGGGTATTGTTTTTTAACTGTATGATTGTTGTTATATTTGATCTTGTGTTCCATCTCGTAGAGGCTAAATATATATTTCACTTTGAACAATGATTCCAAAAATATTTACAACAAATAATAAATAAATATCAGAGGATAGTCTCGAACTAAGCTCTAGGCTTAAATGAATGAATGCAGTTTTTCTTGTAATTAAAATCGATGACATGGTTCCTAAGAACAGATCTCCGTATATCTGATAGTTTCAGACTTTTCCATACTGACTGATCTAAATGAGCCATCCTGTATAATTCAAACGACTGGAGAAACTTCACTGGCGCGATGTAGCGCACTGTTCGATTTAGTTGCGCTGTCTGACGCTGGTGGCGCCGTCGAGTTG
Source organism: Acleris laterana (assembly GCA_963966035.1). NCBI lineage: Eukaryota > Metazoa > Arthropoda > Insecta > Lepidoptera > Tortricidae > Acleris > Acleris laterana. Next base: position 8,890,904 of record OZ014439.1, read on the forward strand.
GTTATTACAAGTTTGCGCTAGATGTCGCTAGGTTAAGCACTCCTTAGACACCATAACATTGTCATTCCCCCGGGATTAAGAAAGAATAAGAATAATAGGTATTTTTTATATTTAAACAGATTTTACATTCCATACCTGGATATTATAGGCTTTCAAACTAATTTCCAAATTTCAGCCTATAACACTACCCAGTAGTAAAGTGGTTCAAACTTGACTTGCAAGATTTAAACAGATTTAAAAAGAAGCTTAAGGAAATAAAGGCGTGTAGTACTGTTAGGCGATGGGCTTGCAACCTGTCACTAATACACTGGTAAACATCTTAGCCGTACTGTGCAAAATGTCGTTACAGAATTATCAACAAGTTTTTAGAGTTGTTGGAAATTCTGTAGCTCTGCCTACCCCACTCTGGGAATAATCGCGTGAGTTTATGTATGTTTGTAAATAGGAGCTTGTAAAAAAATGTTATTTAAACTATGAGCAGGAATATTTTTCTTTATTATACTTATTACTAGGATCCGTCTAGAAGAAGTAGCCCATTAATGGAGTCTGTTGAAAAATATAACCCTTTTTCTGATGCAGTCGGGTCAAAAGAGGTTTCGCGTTCATTTGATACCCCAAACTTGTACATAGGGTTCATAGTATGAGAATTATTCGCAATTTTCGAAATATAATGGCCGCCATTTTGATGACGTCATATCTCCGGATTCAGTTACTTTACAGGTGGGGTCCTGAGAGTCCCGACGGTTTTTAAGATAGATTAACATGTTTAACAACATAATAAAATTTGGTGCTGGTTTCACAAAGTGAACTATTCTGGCCTTTTTTGAAGCTAACAGAAAGCACCACGATTCCGAACAAAACGCGTATTTTACTCATTAGCATACCTACTCGTACATCATTCATAAGTTTGTGAGTCCTAGAAGATGTTAAGAGAACGAAAGGCAAGTCAGTATAAGGCCATACGGCTAGCTTCGCCTTCGCGTAATATCAATGATTACGTGCAAGTAAGATGATTTTTAATTATAAAACACTTATTTGATACAAACATATTGTTTATTTAACTCTTATTATGTAATGTCTAGTCGAACTGCAGCTGTCGGAAGGAGCCGTCGACGCCGAACATGGTCTCGGCCGTCTTGGGCTGGCCGGGCCGCCGGGCCTCGTCCGTGCGGTACTCCAGGTCCTCGTCCAACCACGCCGAGTACTCCTCGACCTTCTTCACCCAGTAATCTGAAAAATTAAACAATGTTTACAGCAGTAGCAGCTGAGTTCACACAGAGGCAGAACAGTGAGGCAGAATAGTAGACAGCAGAGTAGCTACTGCTACTGTGTGAACGCACACGCCCACAGAACAGTACAGTCTGCTGTCCACTGTTCTATCGCACTATTCTACCTCCGTGTGAGACCAGCAGTAAGGAAATGGTCATACTATATTTTCGTAGCTATAGCTATTAGCATTTTTATTTATGTGGTTACTACATAATGCCAGCCGACCAACGAACTTTGGTCCTGAGGCATAGCACCCGCCTAAATGATCTCTTTACCTCACGAAGAAAAACGGTAATATTTTCGACCTGTATCTATGTAAGTAAGTAAGTTTGGTTGCACAAAAAATAAATTGTTATACAAATATACTTATATCAAGATGATCTATGTACAAAGGCGAACAGGGGGGTTATTTTGACACAACTATGCAGTTCATTTTACGGTGAGCGTAAAGGACGGAGCTATTGAAATGAAATGAAATGAAATGAAATGTTTATTCACAAGAACATATGGTAAATAATAAGGATCAGGATTGCAGTTACATAACTCTGTCCTTTTCTCTCAGCGTAAAATGAATTGCACAGATACGTCATAATAACCCCACAGAGAGGAGCATGAGCTGGAGATGAGGTACCTATGTATGGTCAAAATTTAAGTTTGCTATCACAACATTGCATGTAGAATTATGAAAATTCTGGAATAAGATAAATTCGGAATTATGACTCTTTGGAACTATGTAGTGTACCCGGTTCATTGTTCCCTCGTAGAGGCTGAGCGGATGGCCCGATTTTGACAAACGAAGTGTCTTTAGATTCGTTTCAGTGTCACGAGCAACATTGGGTCCCTTTTTTTTCAAAATAACGGATTTAAAACAATACATATTGGGAATTTATATACGTAGACGACAATATTAAATAGAACATACAGTCGGCTTTTAAAGTGTGCTCTTGTTTTTATGTACCAGTCTTCCCACAAGTACTAACCAGTTAATTCTTGCATAGTGCCGCCACTTCCTCCGTACTCCGCTGGCAGTATTTCTTTCGGTACGTGCTTGTACAATGCATCGAAGTCTTTGTTATGCACGTGTAACTAGAAAATTAAATAAAACCATTTTACATACCGTTAAAGGGATCACCAATTCCTTACATACATACCTATCTATTAAATTAACTTTTTACAAGACATATCACTAAAACAGTCAAGTTCTTATTACCTTCAATCATAAAATCTATTTACTGTGCTATATAAAGCGTTATATGTATATGCGCTGATTCCCAATACATCAGTTTAAAAAGATACCGAATTACTCTTAAAACGTACCCAGACTGCCTTAGTGGTTGTAGTTGTAGCATTTTAAACCTAATGGTATAGCGGAAATTGCGAATTTTAGAGCTTTAAATAGTAGTACTACCTTTTAGCTGGATGTTAAGGGCTTTCCTGAGGAAATTTTGAAAAACGACTACCGGCTGTTTTTCAGTGTTTGGTACAAAACGTTTCAATATAAATACAATCCCTAAAATGAGAAAACATTATTCACAGCACTTACTCTTTGTCGGTTCTTCTCATTCAAAAACGTCTTTGCAACGTTAAACAGTGTCTCGAACCCCACCGGAGTGTTCAAATAGTGTGCTCCCTTGATCCGGATAGGAGCCGCATCCTAAAAATCATTAATTTCCTCATTCAGGTCATTTGGGATACTTGGGATACTTTTAACAATTAACATATGGTGCATTGAATATTGAGGGTGGTGAAGAAGGAATTAAAAACGGGAATCTATTAGAAGCCTGAGACCGAAGTTTTGATGACTCGTTGTTTGTTATTCCTGTACAGTACACATAGCATTTTTGACTTTTAAACTTTAGAGTTTAAAAGTGAATCTTCAGAGATGGGAGTTCTGTATTTTGAACAGGCACAAACAACCAGCTACAATTACGAATACCATGAATACTAGTTTTTGTACCACCATAAATGGTAGGTACAGGTTTCATATCATGTTCGTTGGTCTCTTTCTACAATATACTTAGTGGCAGGTGCAAGGAACAGCGCTTGAGACTAAAATTGCGTGTTGTGGTTGTTATTAGAAAATAAAACGCCCTCAGCCATTAAGGCCATAGGCCTTCCACTTTGCTTGCATAAAATGACAGTATTTACTGTTTACCTGGCCAAGAACGGTCATTTTCTTCATTAACGCAGGTGTCATTTGCGAGAACTGAGCCACAGATCCTCCTTCCATGTCCATCACGCTGGCAGCACCACATATCATTAACTGGTCGTCCTCTACATACAATATCTGAAACGTACATAATGCCGTCCGTGAAAAGTTTTGAGATATAATGATGATGACGAGTAAACCTACAACATAAGTCCCTTGTTCCATCTAGTCATACACTTAGTTCTACATGTATGACTAATAAGAAAAAAAAATCCGCTTAGTTCTACATCCATGTATGACTTCTTTGAACACGTAAAATGGTACTTTTTTGTTCTGTCTTGTCTAGTCATACACCTACACGATGTAAATAAATGTCATTTCCTTAAATTCCCACTTTTTCGGAATTCTTACTCTTATGAAAATGTAAACATGTAAATATGAAAATGAGGTAGGTTTAGGTTATGTTAGTTTTGCAGCAGGCCCGGAGGGCCTAACCACCCAGAAATAGGAGCTCCGTCGACACTGTCTGATTGATTTGAAATAAGAGTGTCGACGGAGCTCCGCTGACGTGGAGCTCCTATTTCTGGGTGGTTTGGCCCTCCGGGCCTGCTGCAAAACTAACATAACCTAAACCTACCTCATTTTAAACAACTCGTTTTGTACACATCGTGTAGGAGTATGACTAGACAGAACAAAAAAGTACCATTTTACGTGTTCAAAGAAGTCATACATGGATGTAGAACTAAGCGGATTTTTTTTTCTTATTAGTCATACATGTAGAACTAAGTGTATGACTAGATGGAACAAGGGACATAAGTAAGTACGAGGGGAGCTTAGGTCCAAAAGTTCGCGGAATTAATTGTTTATCTATTCAATAAAACGTAATCAATATTTTTCCTTCTTAAAAAATTAATTCTTAATTTAAGCCATGCTGATGACATGGTGCTTCTGAGCCCCTCGGTCGGTGGTCTGGTTAAATTGTTACGTATTTGTGAGACCTACGCTGAAGCCCATGGGCTCAGGTACAATGCAGCTAAAAGCGAGCTCTTGCAATTTAAAGCGGGTAAAAAATGTTACAAGATGCAACCAGTTACGCTTTGCGGCGTTCCTTTAAAAAGAGTAGACAAGTTCAAGTACCTGGGCCACTGGGTTACGGAAACCATGTCTGACGTCGAGGACATTGAACGAGAGCGCAGGGCGCTGTGTGTGCGCTGTAACATGTTGGCTCGCAGATTTGCACGTTGTGGTAAGGAAGTCAAGCTGACTTTATTTAAAGCGTATTGTCAGACTTTCTACACGTGCGGCCTGTGGACCGATTTTACTCAGCGTGCATACAGCGCGCTTCGTGTTCAATACAATAACGCGTTCAGGATGATGTTTGGGCTGCCGCGACACTGCAGTGCTTCAACAATGTTTGCAGAGGCACAAACAGACTGTTTTTTTGCGATCATGAGAAAGAGATGTGTCTCGCTTCTCCGTCGCAGTCTCTGCAGCTCCAACAGAATCCTGAGCGTGTTGGCGCAGCGTTGGGACGCACCGCTGCTGCAGCGCTACGTGCAGCTGCACGCGCCTGTAGTCGCTGCACCCCGTCGCTTTTAATATTTTTAAATATTTTTATGGATTACTAAAACTAAGATAAGTTTGTTACTAACACTATGGATTTTTAGTCCGAAATAAAAATTTTGAATTTGAATTTGAATTTAAAACATTTATCTTTCAGTTCGATTCATTTTTTAGGGTTCCGTAGTCAAACTAGGAACCCTTATAGTTTCGCCATGTCCGTCCGTCCGTCCGTCTCCAGTCTAGCTCAGAGACTCATAGTACTAGAAAGCTGTAATTTGGCATGAATATACATATTAGTCACGTCAACAAAGTGGTAAAATAAAATTTTGAAAAATATTTTTTTTTAATGCACCTCCCCTACACGTAACGTGGGGATGCTTTTTTTTTTTCTTGTCTACCCCATAGTGTGGGGTGTCGTTGGATAGGTCTTTCAAAAATATTGCGGGTTTGTGAAAACAATTTTTCGATTCAGGGATCCGTTTATGAAATATTAAGCTTTAAAGCGCTATTTTTTGTTAGAGTCAAGTGTCCCCCCCTCTACAGCCAAAACTACAAATATTAAAAATCTGAAAAAAATCTTCATCGAAAGCGCATATAACGAATTTTAAAGGAAAACTATCACGGCTAAGTAGACATGATTCGTTCCTGAGATACAGGCGACTAAAGTGTTTATACCTATCAAAATCGCCTATGATAACTTTGATAGAAAAATTTGTTAACGGGGCGTGCAGGACGCGCGGGGGGAGTCGAGCTGTCCAAGCAACAAATCGAGCGACAGCCGCGCTCATATAAGCGCGAGCGCCTAGATGCTGTTCGGACGTGCCCCGGAATGCTACCTACAAGTTTGCGATTTGCGATCTGAAAGTTTACAAATTTGCGATTAGATTATTGATTTGAGTTGAGTATCGTTTGGAAAACTTAAAATTCTATTTACTGGAACTTGTTTTTTTTTCAATTTCTATTAATTACTATATAAAAGATTTAACTTTTATTGTAATTTAAAGTCGGTTTGAAGCAGTTTGGATACCTAACTACCTACATAGGTATACTGATCTCACACTTAAAAGCTTGGCTCTTGTTTGAGATATTATATACGAATTTATAAGAAAAATAATCATTAGGTACTACCTAAGTAGACTTAATTAGTTCCTGAGATACAGGCGACTAACGGGTTTATACCTACTAAAAATCATCTAAGACAGCGCCAAATAACTTTAAATAGAAAATTGGTTCATACATGTTGATTTTTGAGATAGTTTTTTGTGTTTGTCGTTACGGCTTCGGAACCCTATACTGAGCATGGTCCGACATGCTCTTGCCCGGTTTTTAGATTTAGACAATTATATCTCTAAAGGGGCAAAAAAAATCTTCTTTGCCCTCAAAATTAATCGAAATTGCCTCCTTTCTCCTTTTTCCTTTGACGATGACGTTACGATTTTTTTAATTCAATTTGGGAACAAGTAATAATCGCTGGGAGTGAGGTCTGAGCTGCAGGGCGGGTGGACCAGCGATTCGAAACCACACACGTGAATAGCAGCGGTCACGACATTGCTCTTGTGTACCGGAGCATCTGCAGCGGTTCAAGCATTCTCGGGACCCACCTTGCACTGACTTTCGTCATGTCAAGATGATCGTGTAGGATCCTCAAAATAGTAGTATTTAATACACCAACTAATGCAGATAACTATTTATAAACCATGGTTTTACCAAGACACTGATCCACACTGAAATAATAAATTGCGGAGGTTCCCCTTGCTTTAAAAGAAACTTTATAACAGGACGATATTCAATTTGCTTCATAGTCGCACGTTTACTCCGAAACAATTTATTTGAAGGGGATTTTTAAAAGAAATGACAGTTTTAGATTGAAATTTAACAAAAAAAAACTATACAGTTGTCATATTATCTCCTTCTGCTTCATTCCGCGAATTTTTGGACCTTCTCCCTCGTATACATATAGTAACTTAGTAAGGCCCGTATTAATAAATTAATCTCAACTCTAATGCTCGTCTCGAGATGCGTCAAAAATGACAGCTTTCTATGGCTTGACGTTTACTTTGACGTGCATCGAGCATCTCAGTCAAGATTAGTTTATTAATACGGGCCTAAGACTATACAATTAAGACTTATAGTTGATAGAGATATTGCCTACGAAGCTATAGCGGTCTTAGGTCCGATTCGAATATCAGAGTGCATTCTCACACAAATTGACCCTGATTGGAATGAGCAATTCAGATTAGATTGAGTGTAAGGGACAGAGCTATATCAGTTACTCTGTTTCGTTCTCACACTATTAGGTAAACTGAATCGCTTAGCCATTTCATTGTAACCCTGGTCCCATACTAGTACCGCGGGTACCTACTAGACAATGACAAACATGATGTACTCGTTGTTAAAAATAATAAATAGAAACGGTTTAGTTTAATGCGTACACCATTACATTACAGGTTTAAAAATGTATATGGTACTTACACTAACTTATAACAGTTATAACTTATAAGTACAGACGCATAAATTTTACATAGAAAACTAGACGAACCTTAGCGCTTTGTCACTTTAACTTCATGTTTGAACAGCTGCACTCATCTGTTAAAGGCGTTAAAGCGACAAGGCACAAAGGCGTGCAGCTACTTATAAAGCCCCCAAGTACTAATGATAAAGATGACAATTACTGCAGTAAGAGGAACATAAGAAGACAATCCTGACACCTGTCGTTAGAGTATAAATTTTTACCTACTAGCTGTTGCCCGTGACTTCGTTCGCGTAGAAGTCGTTTATCGCTCTTCCCTCGGAAACCGCCAATTTTTCCAGGATAAAAGGTAGTCACGTGCTATTTTATACTATAATCTATCTCTGTGCCAAAAATCATCTAGATCCGTTCAGCCATTCTGGCGTGATAAGATTCTTGACTTTTAAGTGTCAGGATGGAGTTCTTATCTTCCTTTTACTGTAATATAAAATACGTAGGTACCCTAATTAAATATCTAGGAAAAATATTTAGGAAATCCTCCTTAGGCGTCGGCTTAGTAATCTTTTGTTGGATAACCCAGTCAATTCGGTGAATGAGTATATGGAACTTGGAAATAAAATTGGCATTGAAATTTTTCATATACTTACTCTGTATTTAAGTTGACTTTTACTATTATTATTTAATTCTATTTCTGACGACCTTAACCGTAACTGCATATAATTTGATATGTCATGTAATTTATTCTGTTTTATATTGAGTACCTAATAAAATCTGAATCTGATCCAGTAAATGATAAAAATACTACCCAATAATGGTGTTTTAGTGGTGGTAGGACCTTGTGCAGGGTCCGTCCGGATCGCTACCACCATCTTATCCATTAACCCACCGCCAAGCAGCAGTGTTCGCATTGCTGTGTTCCGGGGTGGGGATAAGACAACCGGCGAAATTACTAGCATAGAGGCATTCCATCTTAGTCCTCAGGGTTGGCAACGCATTTGAAGTCTTCGGATTGCAGTCTTCTGATTTCAAATGTATATGGGTAGGGGAAGATGGGGTGGCTTCGTACACTTTTTACTCTAAGCCTTGTAAAAAAAAAACGAACCACTTTTTCAATATGAGATGAATGCTACTTCATCATCCACTTATTTGGCTATAATCATTTTGTATTTCAGTTTTGATACAAAGCAACTTTGCCAAGATATAATGGTTTTCTCAAAAAATAGGATTTGTACGAATGTACCCCATACGTGGGGTGCCTTCATACACTATTCGTTTTTTCCCAGGATTCATTGGATTGTCAGCTATTTTACCTGTTTTAGTCATCTTTTAGGCATATCTTACTGACCTGGTTTTGTAGTTCTAATTATTCTTGATATACATTTTTTTTACTTACAGGGGGTGCATTCGTACGGTATAAAATTGCATGTATTTTGACTGCACGAAGGTACCCCAACCAAAACGATCAGAAAAATAATCAAAATAGAAAATAACCGTAAAAGTAATCCCAAAACTATTGTTTACATATTAATCTCTAGCATCTAATTACCAACTGTATACAAATATTTTTTCTAATTCAAGTAAAACTTATTAGAGACAGACGCATTGAAAGGAGAACCAAAAATTACTTTCGGGTCGCGGAAACACATATTATTTATTTCTGGCGAAATTTGCTGCTGCACTGCCATCACTTTTTGAGGGTAGCCTATGCATATGAGCGGCAGTCACGCATATAAATATGAACGCTTTAGCATGTTGGATAGTCGAGATATGACCACTGTACGAATGCTCCCTTTGTACGAAGCCACCCCATCTTCCCCTATCAGGTCCCACTTACCATAAGGTGGCCTGAGTGCTCGCCTGCCTTCTGCTTGCGATTAAAAAAAAATACAATAAAATTTCTGTTCTTACCTTCGTAATATACGACATTACTGACATAGTTTCCACAATGCTGAACTTGTTAGGATCGATCTTGCCGAATCGATATATGAGAGTTCTGGGATCCGTCGGATTGGCTGACTTTGGCAGAACAAGCACCATCCTGGAACAATTATAATCTATCTTCCTTCTCTTTAGAATAGACATTGGACATGCATGGAAGAATATTCAGTCTTGGTTTTCTGTGCCTCTATTCTATTCCAATTTGTTCAAACCCATAATTGGAATAAGAGGTCCTGTAAACCTTAATTACTTACAGTCATTTTTGTTGAGCATACTCGAAAATTACACACACCCACAATTCCACGTTTGTGTGATAAGTGATAACATTTCAAACTCGCTCGACACATTTAAATTGAGATACAACTGTCTCATTCGGAACTGTTATCTAGTCTCTTTAATTTTAAAAGTGTAAAAAATACTTTAAGATATTCAGTTCTTGACTATATTTATTCTAGACTACGCACGTAGATCATAAACATATTCAGAGATTGCGATATCTGATTGAGTCCAATGTCCTACCATGTTTATATCGACTATACATTTTCTCATAACTTAATACCTTTGTTTAATTTACACGCTAGTACGTATACATTCAATAAACAAATGATATCTAGATACATTTCTGAATAAAAAACAGTATTGACCTACCCTTGTTTAAGTATTTCTTTAAACTTAGCATCCCTGTGGTTTAAGACATACAGCTCGGGGGCGATTGTTCTCATCGAGTAAAACAAGTCTATCTTCTCCTTAGCTCGCTCCAGGCTGAACTTGCAGCCCCGGAGGAAAGCGGCCAACCACTGATCATCTGCAAAATTAATTACAGGACTGTCAGCCAACCAACATCTCAATTTTTGCGATGTTCCAAGTCTCAAAGTCAAAGAATGTTTAACACATACATACATACAATTACGCCTCTTTCCCGTAGGGGTAGGCAGACGCCACTTCCTTCCACTTGCTACGATCCAGACAAACTTCCCTCGCTTCCCCCACACTCAATTTTTTTATTAATGTTGGTGTAATGTATTTTTCATTTCTCATGCTCTTAAAATGTTACTTTAGTCTCTGCATATCGGGATTAAAACTCTTTATTAATCTTTAGGGACTAAAGTAATATTTTTTTAATTTATTTTGGAAACTCCTCAACAGCCAATCAGGGTGTTTGTGAATGGAGGATTATCGCAATTTTCAGTGATTGTGTATGGACCATTTTTTGAGCGTGGAAATAACCTCAAAATTACATCTGTGCAAAAATATAAAAATAACGATTTAATTTCGTGTAACACGATTAATGATTACGAACATGAATCTATTTAATCGATTCAATATTAAATAAATTTAATTATATTAAGGATAATTCATTTTATTATGCATGGTCCAATTAGTTATAAAATAGTTATCAAGTTTGAATCTGTTGGCTAAATATGCAAGCATTTAAAGCGTCACTTGACAACAAAAAAAACCGCGGAGCAATTTTGTAAGAAACTTTGTTATATTGATTATAACAAAGGTCAAGCGTTTTTAGCCGGTTTTCCTCAAAAGTTCTCACAGATTTAAAGCTAAAACGCCAAACTCAAAAAGAAAGACCCAAGCCCTCTCATACCTACACTTACAACTTGCAGGGCCAGCTCTATTGCGTAGCTTGCGACAAAGTATTTAAAGCTAAGTTTGGTCTAGCGAGTCACATTAGAGCTCACGCTAGGAAATAAATTGTATGAATATATATTATTATATTATTTCTTTTTACGTATTTTAGAAAAGAAAAAAAAGAAAAAAAAAAGTCAGGGTCGCCGTCATCGAAATCGATGAGGAGGACTATATATATATATAACAAAGTATTAGTATTGTAGAATGTAGTTTTTTTCCTCGCATTTAAAGAGAAAAGTAGAGTGTTTAACGCGATACTAAAAAACCATAATGACACTCGAACTATAGCCACCCGCGCTCCGCTTGGGTGGCTAAACATCTCGTGTCATTATGGCTTGTGTTAGTCCCTTGTTGAACAATCTACTATTGTACGATATCAATAATCCAAATGATAATACTCGTATAAACGGCAACAAAATCAACGCCGTCACCATCTATGAGTAAGTGTAAGTAAGGAAAATTTGTTCAATTTTCAACCACCGCGTCTTCATTCGTTCTAGTAGATAAATACTGCATTTTTTTTGGTAAAAGTTTTCTTGTATTTTCTCGCTTGTCGCTCAGTGCGTCTCTATCGTTACGGACTAGATAGAAAGGGAGATCCGAGTGACAAAAAAGTCGCGGACAACATGTGCTAGCCCTCCTGGAAAACCAACCACTATTTTCCTTTTAAGTTAAGCCGTTATAAATGTGGTGATGTCAAAACCTACAGTGTAAAGGTAGGTCTTAAACGATATATATATTTATCTTTGTTTGTACTTTCGTGTATACACACGCGTGTGTGTATGTGTCTAAATACTGAATAAAAGTATGGCAGGTAAAGCGACATACATAGGTACGCTGAGTGAGTATGTATATCAATAAGTGTTGTTTTGAAATGATTATTGGCAAATTATTTAGTTGTAAGTTAATTAGAGATTTATTTTTAACATTATATCTACCAACAACCTGTATGAAAGAGCGAATTCCTCCTAATACAAGTATTTAGCTTAAAAGGAGGATTCGACACCGGTGTATAAAAACTTTTGTTGAAAATAAATAATTTTGAATTTTTGAATTTTGATTATGGAATGTAATTATTTAGATACCTGTCCTAGCACGTAGGTGAGGCTGCTTCGCGATCCATTCTTTAAGATGTTGTATTCCATCTTGAAGTCTTTGCGGGTCTTCTCCAAGCTCGATACGAGCTTTTTCTTGCAACTCCGCTGGCAAAGGCCGGACGGGCATAATGGCTTTAGAAACGTTATTGCCTAGTAAACCAAATATTGTTCCAAGGTACGAGGACGTACCCTCGGTTCCCGCAGTCCAATATCAATTACAGGTATATTGACTGCTCTAACTGATTACAAGTTTATTAGCTCTGTAGTCATGATATCGCACATTATCTAACTGATAACTTGTCCTTAGCTTAAGATAACTTACCCTTCGGAGATAATGGCAACCATAACGAACTCCCTACAGCTACTCTTTGTGTAAGGTCAACCGGGGTAAAGGCGTCACCGTTTTTTTACATTTTTTTAAGACCTAAATTACGATATATGTATTTACTATATTGAAATACTCATTCGTTCTGTTATTTTTACAACTCTTTGGGAATTTAATTCGTGTGTTAAATTTTTCGCTGCACTATAACTAAAAGATATATAGGCATTTTTAAAAAAAACGAGATTTTAGACGCTTTTTCCCCAGGTTGGGAAAATGCATCTTTTTAAAATAATTGTTAAAAGATTGCAATTAGGCCTTCAAAACTTCACGACCCGTTTCTGCAATACAGTTTTCTAGAAGGTTTTATAATTAGAAGGGCCCAACAACAGCTATTAACAAGTTGAGACAGAAAATAATATAATTGGGGAAAATGCGTCTACATTTGTAGACGCATTTATCCAAACCTAAATACCAGATGTCGTAAACATTTTTTTTCGATTGAAAAGAGTGAGATAGAAAATTTATGAAAGACATGTTATTTTCACCTTGTGACCGATTGCGGGTAAAATCAAATAGAGTTTTTCGATTTTATGTATGCAAGTACTTATTCTGATATTAAAAGAGAGCGGACACGACTCAGAATTTGATTATAGGAACAAACAAAACACCAAGATCATTTGCTACTATTTATTTATCATAAATTTTAAGAAATTTGTCAAGATCGTTGCAAGTGGAAAGAAGTGGTCTCTGCCTACCCCTCTGGGAAACAGGCGTGATTTAATGTATGTATGTATGTAAATTTTAAACTATAATTCAATAAAGTTAAAATTAAAATTTCGTATCAAGGAAAAGGTTGTTCACCACTGACATTGGGGCAAAAGCGTTACACTGACGCAATTACCCCAAAGGTACTGACGCATTTAGCCAAATTTGAAAAATAACCTCCGAACACTTTATATGGAATTAACTTTAAACATTAAGCATTTTAAATACAAATTGGAGTTCGTACGTGTGAGTTAACTAAAACTGGTCATGTTTTAATAAAAAATAATACCGAAATCTAAAGAAAAAACAGGATGTAAATGGATTTTGGACACTTACCTCACGCTCCGCGTTGGTCTGGATTGACAATAAATTTCAAAATGATCAACGACTCGAATACGATCTGTTAAAACGCCCTCTATGGTACGCGTTTTCCTCCAAGTAGTTCAAGTGTCTATCACTACATGGCGGGAGCAGTTGTAACTCACGTTGTTTAAAAAATAATTCGAAAAAACGCAATAACCCCATAGTCGCTTTTACCCCGGTTGACCTTATAGGCTTAATCGAAGTGACTGATAATCCATATATAAAAATTAAACTATCGGGAATATAAAATAAATAATACATTATCGCTTTTTATTTATAAAGAATAAATAAGTCATAATTATCATTGAGATTTTCTCACAAATTATGTATACATAGTTTGACAATAATTAATAGGTACGTTACATGACCTTTCTAAGTGATAAAAACTACATTAATACAATATTTTAAGCATCTTTAAATATGCAACGAAAATCGTTCGTTTAGGCGCAAATCCACAGTGTAAAAATTACAATTATTGTAGGCGGTGCAATATAGATACAAAGCAACAAAAACTCCTATAAAGCATACACAAAGATAATACGAATAAATACAGATGTCAGTTCTTTACGTGCCACCAGAAGGTATTTGTATGCACTAAGTTCACGCCAGGCGTGTCACGGGCGCTGACTGTATTAATGTTGGCGCAGACATAACCAGTCGAAACCGGATCAGGTCAAAGTGAGACATTGAAAAGTGAGCTTTGATCTGTGTTAGTACGATACATTTTTCAGTGGACGACTGCTAGCTTGTACCGAGGCGAGGCGTGGCCGTTCCGATGCCAATAACGTAATAAGCGTTACAGTATTGAATTTCATACAAATAATACTGAACAGCTCGAGTTGAGGTGGTGCCGATCCGGTGCTGAGCGGTTATGTGTGACTTTTAGTTGACACTCAGTCAAAGCTGAGCTGCCTGAAGGAGCCGTCGACGCCGAACATGTCCTCGGCCGTCTTTGGCTTCCCCGGCCTCTTGGACTCGTCCGTACCGTACTGTGCGTCTTCGTCCAACCAACTGCTGTACTCTTCGAGTTTCTTGTACCAGTAATCTAAAACAAAAATAATCTTGTTTATCGAATGGTAAACGTCAATCAATCCAGAATTATTGAGTACGAATTCCCTTAGTAAAATATTTTGAGGAAAAGTGGTTAGCAAACTTCTTTCCACGTCAATTTATCTTCGGTCAGTGTCACTGCTTGCTACTGACCTGTAATTTCTTGCACTGTGCCTCCATTCCCACCGTATTCTGCCGGCAAAACTTCTTTAGGAACGTACTTGTAGAGTGCATCAAAGCTGCTATGCACGAATATCTAAACAAGAAACAGCACACTGCACATTAAATGTTTATGGCATGGTGAAGGCAATCGAACACAATAGTAAGTGGGATTGACATTTTGATAGATAGACATTTCCATGCTCATAGACATTTGCAATCTTAAGGCTGTAATGCTAAGACCGCAAATGCGTGGTCATCAATGCCAGAACACAACCATGCGATTACTGCTGCCTGCACAAGGTTCTACCACCACTAAATCTTTGAAAAATCCTTATTCTTTCCATTTTTAAATGCTAAAGTATGTATGTATGTTTTTTCTGTCCTCACAGTTTGACTGAACTGATCGAAGTGAATTGTCATAAAGAGATAGTTTATAATTACAGCCAGCCCAGAAACGGACATTTAGGATACATTTGATTTTTACAATAAAGATAAACGATTTGAAATGAAACGATGCTTCGTACCCTGTTCCTGTTCTTCTCATTGAAGAAACCTTTAACGAAGTTGATGAATGTCTCGAACCCTGGTGGGGTGTTGAGGTAGTGGCTTCCCTTCGCGCGAATTGGTGTGGCGTCCTGAAACAAAAGTAGTATTCTGATATTAAACCAAATAAAAGATATCAAAATGTTTAAATTGAACTTTTGAACTCACTTTATATGTAAGTATTAATTTATTTGGTTACCTGGCCGACGACAGCCATTTTCTTCATAAGCGCCGGCGTGGCCTGCATGAAGTGACCCATCGTGCCCCCCTCCACGTCCATGATAGTCAACCCACCCGATATTGTGAAGCTATCACTATCGACGTACATAATCTAAAATGCATATTTATTATAATTTGGTTAATATATCTTTAATTGCATATCATTTATATAGCGCTCAACATTTAAGGACACGTCTATTCCGGGCGAAAATCTTACTATTTGGTGTTTTTTTATTCAACGATTCGACACTGAAATGTTGAACGATAACTTTACTACTCGTTGCTTTAAAGTTTTCGTATTGCCCTGTTACCGTTGACAGGCGTCTACTCCCAGCTTATTGATAGCGTTCGGCTGGCTATTGTTATCACGCTTGACTCGCTACTGACAGTATATTTGTCACTCATGTTTTATACGGAAAAAAAGCAAATCTACCATATGAATTGTATTGCACTTCCAACCATATTATAACATTTGATACTTTAATATGCTTCTATGAATTAATTGCACTTGTACCTTTCCTCCGTAGGAGGGCAGAATAGGAAAACGAAGATTTCCGATAGCTATTATCAAACTGGTAGCACTGACGTGTCAATATAATACAAAAAAATAACGACTAACCCGTAATATTGAGCTCATAACCGACATAATGTCAATCATCGTATACTTGCTCGGATCGTACTGACCCGGCCTGATCATAATAACTATGGGATCCGTAGGTGTTGCTGGCTTCGGTAAAACGATAGCAGCTCTGAAATATTAAATGTTGATTACAATATATTTTTCACTTTATAAATAATAATTTCATGGCGTGGTACGTAATTATTCAGTTTAGTCTTGCACCCACCCTAGGTTGAGAATCTCTTTAAATTTTGGGTCCTTATGATGCAGCTTGTAAAGATCAGCAGCAGTGGACCTTAGAGAGTAATACAGATCCATTTTTTCTTTTGCTCGTTCTAAACTGTATTTGCAACCTCGCAAGAAAGCGACTAGCCATTGATCATCTGAAAACGCCTTAACACTTTAGAAATATCCTGATTAATATATCTAATACGCAGAATTGAGTCACATTACCTATCACCCTGTATGCATGCATGCAAAAAATATTTGTTTATTGCCATAAGTCAACAAACAGCTACCTAAACCATTAACGTTCTTAAGGCGACGAGTAGGGCAATCGTCTTTCCGTGTTCCATCTTTGTGCAAATTTTTCTCTTTTGTATCGTATTAATATTACCTTCCGTATCGATCCGTATCTATTTATAGTCTATTTTATTATAAGTCCAAGATACGGTATTAGAAATATATACCCCGCATCAGTTATTAAAAAAAGATGTTAGATAACATATACATTGATATATTGCAAATAGGTTGCCGAGCTAAATTAGCTCAGGACAATGTTAAATATTAAATGATAATAGTCCCCTACCAAGAAGCCGAGCGACACGAGCTAAAGTACGATCGTTATATTGCCATTGCGCGTTTAATATAGGCAGGCCCTACAAACTTTGCAAAAAATATAACTATGAAAAATAACACTGTGTGGGTAAACTTCATGTTCATGATAGGTACATTGCCTACTTTAGTTGCATAGTTAGCAGGGCCTGCCTGCATTAAACGCGCAATGGAAATATAAGATCGACCTTTAACTTGTGTCGCTCGGCTTCTTGGTAGGGGTACATTATCATTTAATATTTAACATTGTCCTGAGCTAATTTAGCTCGCCGACCCATTTGCGATGTATCATGTATACTCGTATGTTATCTTATCTAGCATATTTTTTTAATCATTAATACTTAGCTGAAGGGGGTATATAATTATTTCTAATACCGTATCTCGTACTATTAGTACGTCTTCCTGTTTTATTTTTATTTTAATAAGTTATTTAATTTTTTATCACATTTTATTTAAAAAAACACATAAAATAAAGATATTTTCTACAAATATATGAATTGTACCGCTACAAAAAAAGAAAACCCTGCACGTCGTTGGTATGGAAAGACGTTGCTCTACCCGTCGGCGTCGCTTAAACACATGTATTTAATTTACCGGGCCTCTATTCTTTGCGGTAAAAGCCACATCGTGTTTGAAGTAAATCAGAGCTATATATTGACAAGATGATAACAGATAGAAGACGATATGGGTTTTAAGGACTGCCTAGAATCCCGGCCTTAGAGCATTGCGGAAAAATCAATTGTCATCAATAAAACGAAAAAAAAAATCGTCATTAGAGCCTACCTGTCCGTGCCCGTAAATGCGGTTGCTTTGCAATCCACTCTTTAAGGTACTGGATTCCATCCTCCAGTTTCTTGGGATCCTCACCCAGCTCATCTCTAGCTTTCTCGGCTAGCTCCGGACACAACGCTCGAACGGGCATCGTAATAAATCAAAATAATCCACTTTTATTTAAGAACGTGCAATTTCAGACTGAATCTTAAATCCTAACTAATTAAATACTTACCTTGATAAATCTTGACGATATTTTGATACCGCTTTATCATACCGATTAGCTGTTTATTTACAGCTCAATAATTACTCCTTATGTAACTCAACTAGGTACCTATCAGACTAAATGAACAAGTAAGTATAAATTTTCTGAGATTACCTGACAGAAGCCCCTGAGTGTTTTTACTTCATTATTTATGGTACAGTCACCAGCAATAATATATTATCCAACATTGGGAGCAAACATTTCTGACAAGTCTTTATTACTACAGGTATAAGAGCGTGTCAGATATTTTTGCGCCCAATGTTGGATTATTATTGACTGTACCTGGGTGTTCTCATTTGACATCTCTCTTTGGTAACCCGAAAACATCCAAACCTGATTAGTTTTTTGGTTTCTTTGTAGTTCTACGTCAATTTTTATAGTGAAGGTTGAAAAATACCTAAAAACAGTGTAGGGTTTCGAAGCCGTTACGACAAACACAAAAAACTATCTCAAAAAACCGGGCAAGAGCATGCCGGACCATGCTCAGTGTAGGGTTCCGAAGCCGTTATGACAAACATAAAAAAACATCTCAAAAACATCATGTATGAACTAATTTTCTATTTAAAGTTATTTTAGTATTTATTTGTAGTTTTGGCTGTAGGGAGGGGAAGGGGGGAGGACACTTGACCCTTACTAAAATTATATATTATAATATTTCATAATCGAAAATTTTACTAAACAAACCTGCAATATTAAATATTACACTAAAAAAAATGTTTTTATTATTGCTTTTGTAACGATATTGCAAAAGAAACCTCTTTCAAAGAGGCAGTCAAATGGCAACTATAATACAGTAAAAAACCGGTCCAGTGCGAGTATATAGTTCGCATCAGAACTATTTCCCAAATTTTGAGTGCTTTGTAATCAATATTTCTATATTTCACAATTAAATCAGAGTTACGCATGGTGCGATAGATGGCACCACACGAATGAAATGAATCTTACAATGAAATTGAAATTTAATACGTATTGCATGTAAATGGCGCTAGCCACACTCTTTTCCACAAAAAATAGTTAAATCCCATATCAAAAAATGAGAACTGCTGTGCGCCATTTGTCGTCAAATACTAAATTAGTTATTTTCTCGAAAACTGTTCATTTGGATAATTTCACAATACTTTTCCTAAGATTCCTTAAGATTTATCGACCCGAAACTTAAGGTTTAAGATATTAATTTTCTCAAAAGATTTACAAAATCACTTAAGTAGACAACTTGAGACAGGTATAGTCACAGTAAAAAAAGGTTCATCACTTTTCGACTCTATTTCAACGTAATTAAGGTCCAAAAGTGAGGAACCATTTCTTACCCTGACTATCTATACATAAGTATTTCTTTGTATGTTTTTGGTCACAAACCCGAAACAAAACGACTAAAATTATTAAATAATAATGTGCAAATTAAGCCCTGTCATTGATACCCCATTTGTTATAATAGTTTTACTTTCGTTTTTAATTAGTCACCATTTCCAAAAACAACTTTTATTTATATCTACCTAAGCTCGCGACCCACCGTCGCTTCGCTTCGGTTTATGTATTTTTTATGAAACATTTGTAAATAAATCAGAAGTTATTATACACATCCACTTCAGTGAAAAATTATCTAACTAATGCGGAAAATTACATGAAAATGCGTTCAGTATTTTTGAGATAATCGCGAACATATACACGGACAAACAGAAGGGACTGAGGACTTTGTTTTTTAATATGCAGTGATAGATATGGGCTAGCCTATACCAAATTTCAATTTGACAAGTTCAGTATTTGCTGCGAAAAACGGTTGTAACACACAGACAGACAGACATACACCGAATTCTAACAATAAGGGCTCCTTTATTACCATTTTGGTAGGGAACCCTAAAACGGTAGAGGTAGGATTTTTATTTGCCAATTTAGCTGTATCTTTTGAATGTTAACTGTCAGTTTCTGTCTGTGGTAAATAATATTTTTTGACGTCGAATCACAACCTTAAATGAAACAAATAATTAACTTTAATTACAAATTGCTTTATCTTAGAAAAATATAACATTCTGAATCAGTCGAATTGTAGCTGACGGAAGGAGCCCTCGGCACCAAACATGCTTTCAGCTGTCTTCGCTTTTCCTGGTCTCTTGGACTCATCAGTGCGGTACTGGGAGTCTTCTTCAAACCACTGGCCGTACTCCTGGACCTTGTTCTTCCAATATTCTGGCAATCATTCAAAATCTTAAATTAGTCTTATGTATGTACCATCATATACAAACAAAAGAAAAGGAAAAGTCACTTATTAACACTAATCTAGATTTAGTCTTAAAAAAGTACAGTTTTTAGCCATATATCTAATATTTTAACTTGAATGCATAATGTATCGACTGAAATAGTTTCAAAATATATCAACTGGAATAAGATTGAGGAGTTTGGTGCAAACCCACCTAACTAACTTTTAGAAGCAGAAAATTAAGAAACTTTTTATGATACCTATAATCTCCTTCTCGGTTCCAGCTTTTCCGCCGTACTCAGCTGGTAATACATCCTTTGGGATATGCTTGTACATCGCCTCGAAGTCTTTGTTATGAACATATAACTGAAAATTTAAATTTGTATTTTTTATAACCTTAAATGTTTTCTGTTTGTTCATTCACATTCGCTTCATAATGCATAATTCGCACTTACTCTGTTTCTATTTTTTTCATTGAGTAGGCTTTTCATTGCATTAAAAACAGTCTCAAATCCCGGGGGAGTATTCAAATAATGAACTCCCTTCATACGAAATGGCGTAGCATCCTGAAAATAAATTAAAATACATAATAGGTATGCAAACTAATTAACCTTCTAAATACAAAAATATGTAAGTAATCAAATAACAAAATCATATAAAAATACGTCACCTGTCCGACAACAGTCATCTTCTTCATTTGCAGTGGTGTCATTTGCAGGAAATGTCCCATAGTGACTCCTTCAAGGTCCAATATAGCCGTTACACCTGAAACCACCGCATTGTCATCTTCCAAATACACGATCTAAAAAAAAAACTTAATTTAGCGCTAACATCTTATTACTCCGTGAAGAAAATGATTCATCACCAAAAAGTAATTTGCATAGGTTTCGCTAACCTAAATTTGCGGTATTGAAAAGTTTATTAAGTTTATTACTCGGTTCAAACTGGGGATTTAAAATAAACAATTTACCTTTTGTAACATGTGCGATACTGACATCACCTCCGAGAGGGAATATTTGTCAGGGTCATACCTCCCCGGACGTATAAGTGACACCTGCGGCGTCCCAAGAACTGCACTCTTTGGCAAAACCATAAATGACCTGCAAAATATATATAAATTATATATTTTCAAATTTCCAAGATATCTTGAAAATACTTTAATTTGGTTATTTTTTAGTTTTACCCCAACTCCAGAATTTCCATAAACCGAGGACTTTTCGGCGTGAGTGCGAACAAGTCGGGGGCTGTAGTCCGCACCGAGTAATACAGGTCTATTTTCTCCTTCGCGCGCTCCAAGCTGAACTTGCATGCTCTCAAAAATGTTACTAGCCACTGATCATCTACAGAAAATCAGGAACATAAGAGTGGGATCATCATCCAGGATCAATAGTCAACACATGGTAAAAAATACAAGGTTAAAGCTAAGCAGTGAATCGGAGCTTTCACTATCCAGCAGTAGTCATATATCTACACGACTACACACACAATGACTGAGTATAGGTACTGTAGTAACAAGAAGTCGAATATCTAAACTCAATGCCATACACGCTTTAAAATAATAAGAATATGAACAGGAGATAGAGAGATAAGTTGAATTGCGACAAAAAAATATTACACCTAGGTACTTATATCCTATACGTCTGTTCAATGCGTTTTATGTTTATAGGATTTAAGATCACCTAAAACTTAAGTTGAAATTGTAGGTACCTGTCCTAGCATGAATATGTGGCTGCTTAGCTAACCAATCCTTGAGATGCTGCAGGTCACTGGGGAGTCTGTCGGGGTCTTCGTTGAGCTCCAATCGAGCCTTCTCTGCTAGCACGGGGGGCAGGGGGCGCACCGACATATTGCTCCGATCACGGCCAGCAACGAATAAACCAAATATTCTAGGTGATATCGAACACTGCACTGTTATCTCGCGATATCTGCTGTCACGCTGTACTTTAATACTCGATAATGATTATTTAATCCCATCACAATAAAATTGATAAAACCCACTTCAATGCAAAAAGTAAACCGTGTTCAAAGATTTAGTTTGCGAAAGTCAGTCATCGTCATTCACGAGCTACGAGTCCCTAGACTCTTGTCGGTGGAGCAATTTTCATTCTTCCCTATGCCTTTTCTGGAAGACGCTGATAAGGCACGATGCCGAAAGTCCGAAAATTCTTGAAAATCCGAAAGGTGTTTTTATTTGAAATTGAAAACTACATGTCCGATTAAGTTTTTCATCCTTTCGTCCATATTAAAAAAGGAATTCTACTTACTTACTATACTAAGCGTATTCAAATCAAATCAAATCAAAATCATTTATTTCAGCCATCTTTGGACCATAATAATAACAAAGTGTTAGTAAACAAATTAAATTAAAAAATTAAACCTAATGTTAGTAATGTTTTTATTATGCACATAATTAAATAAAGCTACTTGGATCGATGTGCCAGTACGTGAACCAGACAACAATGATTCACATACTGACAATCGATCCTCTGGGCGAACATCGCCAAGATGCTGTTGGAGCTGGCCCGCACCCTGCACACCAGGGAAGTGCAGCGTTTTCGCATGGTGGCGTAAAAGCAGTCCACTCTTGCATCCGCGAACATACCCGATGCGCTGCAGAATCGAGGCAGCCCCATCAGCACCCTAAACGCGTTGTTGAACTGCACGCGTAGTGCGCTATACTGTCTTTGCGAATAGTTTATCCACAGGCTGCTCGTGTAAAAGTTGGTACAGTATGCTCTAAAGAGCGTTAGTTTAACCTCAGCGGAACAACGAGCAAACCTGCGGGCCACCATGTTCGCTCTGACAGACAACGCCCTACGCTCCCTCTCTATGTCTGCATCGTCCTTTAGGTCAGATGACAGTACGTGCCCAAGGTACTTAAACTCTTTAACAACATTTAACGGAGCGCCGTTAAGCTTAATAGCTGGAATAGAGTACGGACGTTTACCTCTGACCCAAAAAACCATGCATTCACTCTTCTTGACATTATATGACAAACCGTGGCTGACCGCATATCTCTCACACACGCGCAACAACTTGGCCAGACCACACGGAGACGCGCTCAGCAGCACCATGTCGTCTGCTTAGCTAATATTACTAAGACAAATACCGTCAATATTACAGCCGACATGCATGCTGCTGAGCTCCTCTATTAGACCGTTGACATACAGATTGAAGAGCTTGGGAGACGTAAGTCCCCCTTGCCGCACGCCGCACTCCAACCTGTATGGCTCTGAATATGCTCCCGACCATCTCACGACGTTGACTTGGTTAAAATACCAAAACTGGAGTGTTTTGTTTAGCTCCGCAGGCACAGTGATATTCTCTAATTTACGCCACAGGAGGTCGTAATTAACCAAATCGAACGCTTTGGAAAGGTCAAGAAAGCAAGCATAGACAGGGGTTCGCCGATTAGTGTAATACTTGATAGTCTGCTTAACACACAAGATAGCCGTTTCCGTCGATAGTCCACGTCTAAAACCAAATTGATTGTCGTGTATATCAATGTATTTATCTAGTTGAGTGTTAAGCAAAGAGTCAAGAACCTTTGCCATAATTGTTGCCAGTGAGATTGGTCTATAATTGGCTTTGTCACAGATGTCACCCGTTTTGTTTTTGACGATAGGCACCACCACAGTTTTCATTAGCGCCTCGGGTAGATAGGAATGTCCAGTGCACAGCGTGAAAAACAAAGCGAGCACTCTAAACAGATGAGGGCCCGCAAACTTCAAATGCTCGATGCTTAGGCCGTCATGACCAGGAGATTTACCACGCGACATTTGTCTGACCACATTCTCTACGTCTTTGGCTGTGATCCTGGCAGCGATCTCCTGACCCGACAGCCCATCACCGCGTTGTGGTTGGGACGGACCCAAAGGCGATTTTATAGTGAAGTGATCTCTAAACAACTCCGCTATACTGTAGTGATCATTAACACCGTTGACGCTCACTGGAAGACTAGATTTATTATTCAATTTATTGGTTGCCTTCCAAAAGTTCCGAAAGTCCTGCTTCGAATGATGCGACGCTAGAATGTCCATCTTTACTTGCTCGTTATGATTTTGGCACCATTTTAACCGCGATTTAAAAATATTTCGGGATTTTTGCATTTCATCATAAATTGTGCCAAATTTTGGTTTCCCATACCATACCCATAACTGAAACCTTAACCTAGCCTCCCCGTGAGCCTCACTAACATATCTATTCCATCCCGGAACCGGTTTCTTCATGTTAAATCGTTTTGCAATGTAACTGCCAGAGGCGGCGTTGCTGAGTACATCGATAATATTTTGATACAAATTATCAATACTGTCTCGATGCTCTAAATTATTACATATATTATCACAACAATTACAAAACTCATTTGGAAAATCAATAACTCTTAATTTTTCATTACATAATTCATTATACCATTATGCGAAGCATATTATGCGAAGTAAATTGTTTTTGTAAACTTAATGGTATTTTATAATATTTTTAACAATTTGCGACTAACTTTAAATCGGCTTCCATCGTCTCAGCACCAGTCGCAGTTTACTCGGGAATGCTGAAATATTCACTGATAATAAGTAGCCTACATAAATCTCAGATTTATCTCTATTACTTATGATTTCATAGCAGGCTTGTACGCTCTACAGTGCGTTGACATCACCGACTCAAATATGTGTACATAGACATTTGGTTAACTTATTCTGAAATATCGCTTGTGTAAACGCACCATCGCTACATTTATCCGTTAAAGCCCCTTGTCAGCAAGTGCGTCAGAGCAAAGTTTAAAATGCGAAGTTTACATTAGAAAAGCGTAAATCAAATTTAACGGTTCGCAGTCTTTTTCGGTGCATGCCGTATTACTAATGTTTGTTTTGATGGTTCTGACTCATAAAAGCAAATCCATTATAAATCAATTTGAATCTGAATAAATGTTCTATCGTTATTCAACGTTCAACAAGCACATCAAAGGGTCGACTAAGAAGACCTGCCACGAATGCAACGAACGAAACTTATTTCAATGGAGTGGTGACTGTGTAAGTGCTGTCTTTTTTAACGTAATTAGCATTTCAAACCTGGGGCTCTATTCTACTCCATCAAAAATCGAAGAGTCGGACTCGCCCTCCTCGCCCACGAAGGGTTCCGTAGCATTATTTATAAAAAAACACGTTTGTTTTAGAGAATCCCCAACGTTGTATGGGGCCCCCCTTAAATACCTATTTATATTATTCTGTTTTTAGTATTTGTTGTTATAGCGGCAATAGAAATACATCATCTGTGATAATTTCAACTGTCTAGCTATCACGCAGACAGACAGACGGACATACGGACGGACGGACAGTGCAGTCTTAGTAATAGAGTCTCGTTTTTACCCTTTTGGGTACGGAACCCTAACAGTATGACTCCTGACATGATATCGTTGTGTTAATACTTCTGCTGCCATTTAGGGCTCTATTCTAAATGGTAAAACAATATTGCTCTTGACGTGTTATCGTATAGTATTTAACTCTGCTACCATTACTGTCAAGTTAACAAGAGTTATCATATCGTTGACGGTACAATAACACGTCATAAACAATATTGTTTTATCGAGTAGTATAGAGCACCAGGTAAATAAGAGTTATCGTAACTTTGACAATACGATATCATGTCAAAAGCAATATTATTTTACCGAGTAAAATAGAGCCCAAGTTTTTTTAACCAAGGAAGTTTCATTGGTGCCAGGCGTGGCAGCTCGTGCCTCGACCCGTAGCTAGTAGATCATCTTAATTTAACTTGGGAATATTTTTGGCTTCTCCTTCGATATTGTTAACGGCGACAGATCGCTATTTTTCGTGTAATAGCTTCTCTGACCAATCTACTCTGTTTAAATCAAACGGAGCGGACTCAAGGTCATCGGTGTCATCGCATACTACAAAGGCCCCGACACTAGATCAGCATCGCCTTAGCTCAAAATGAAACATTGAATAGTGAGCTTTGACTTGTGTTAGTACGATACATTTTTCAATGTTTCACGTTGAGCTGGGGCGGTGCTGATCAGGTGCCCCAGCGGGCGTAGTAATGTGCGATGACCTTTAATCTTTTCGTTTTGTTCAAAACCGCTTGTTCCATAAATCAAAGAGGTACTGTGTGGATATTTTCAAATATTTATTTTGTATTTGGAACTTTTGCGGAATAGGACCCAAAGCAAAGCACATTTTTTTTTTTTTTTTACAAGAGGCGCGTTTTTTTCCAGGTATTCACACCTACTCAGTGCAAGAAACCATGCGATGGCTTGACTATTTTACTATGTTTTCATTACAGTAAAACAAAAGTTAGTTTGGAATTAAAACACATTTATTTCCCTTATTGTACACGGCTATTTAGTATGTATTTCATAATTTACAACCCTGTTGTTTTTAAAGTAGTATGTAAACAGATTTAAATAGAATAGGCTGGAAAATGTCAAATAACGTCCTCTGTGACCTTGGACTAATTTAACAATACATTTTAAATAACCTTAAGGATTAACGACTAAATGAAATCACAGAGAAATATATATGGCCTGAATTCCTACGTACCCATATGTTTACATGGGTACTGCAGTATTAACATTGAACCAAAAATCTATCATGATGAGTGGTGATGTCCGGCATGTACGCTTACTTTCGTTTAAAATTGTATCGTATTTAATCACATCATGCTAACCACCGGAAGCGGAGCGGAGGCCGCGGAGGTCTGAAGGGCTGCCACAACTTGTCTGCTACTAACTGTAGTATGATATGAACAAAAGGAACGCACTGAATGACAAGCCAAAGAGTACAGCTGGCGCCAGCCCTAATATAACGATTAATTTTGTGTGTAATTGTGATTTAAAAATAAAACATCATGTAAACGTGGGATAATTAGCAGTTATATCACAAACGGTGCAATGCCACACATAATATAATAATTAAATAAATACTAACAAATAACTTAAGTTCACTAAAGGTACTAAATTAAGGCCTAATATAAGCTTAAATCACAAACATTGGACGTCTTAACTTGACGACGATGAAAATAACCTTAAAGGATAAATACACTTAAATTCTACTCTTTGCAAAAACAAGAATTGGAATAATTTTGGTGACTTTTCACTTAAACGAACCTTTTTAGGTCGTCTTTTATCGTCCTACATTATTGAATACAAATTATTAATTTATGTTTGAAAACAATTAAGTATATTAAGAGGCAAACAACTAGACGCTTTATACTTATCGGCAGACTCATGAAATGAACCCATATTTTTTAATAAAAATAAACTTGATGTGACGCTTTGTCGTCGATGTCGATAAAATGAGAAGCCCAGGCTTAGTCAGCGTCAAAAACTCTTGAGCAATCCATGTGGTCAAAAACATCGCAACAAACTAAGGCTACAAACGCACAGACAGGCGGCTTGCTTAGCGCCTAGAGACTAGCGAGTCGCCTGGCGAGTAGCGAAGAGAAACGAACATTCTACAATTTCCACAACTGGCTACACTGCGCGCTTCGCTAGTCGCTTAGCGTGTATCTATGTGACCGGTTGTGAAGAGTATAGATCGTTCGTTTCTCTTCGTTACTCGCCAGGCGACTCGCTAGTCTGTAGGCGCTAAGCAAGCCGCCTGTCTGTGCGTTTGTAGCCTAACACACACCTCGATAATAAGATTGACCTCCTCGAATGCTAACTTTTTGACTCAGACTCGGCAGACTAAACTAAACATGCAATCACAAAGGTATCTACTAACTAACCCATGAAACTTATATTTATACTTACTTGAAATATGATAGAATAGTAACACCTTACAAAAATATTTTTTTTATTTGTTACAATAGTAATAATATAAAAGACTAATAACATTTTACGTCTTCGTATATGTACAGTGCTTTAAAAGCGAAGCATGCGTGCTCAAAGATGAAATCCAATTCTCTTAATTCCTCAGAAACCATTTAAAGTCTACTTATATCAAAATACTAACCTATGAAATAAGTTTATTATTGAGATGATTTAAAATCGCAGAAAATAACCAAAATACCTTTTAAAATATTTCCTAAATCTGCTATACGATTTAAGTGTTGGCTTATCAAGTAGTTATTTTAAATATTATTAGTGTTATACGTAAATGCACTTTCGGTTATTATATTGGGTCCTTATCTATGAAATCGGCGTTTTTTTTTACGTGTTTTATTCCTACGGAGTTTCTTCAATTCAATTTTAACTTCGAAATACTTGTATGATAAGGTTTCCTTACGGTCCAAAAATTTAAAAAGACTCGTTTCGTTTCGTTTGTACAATAAATCTGTGGATTCCCGAGGTAAAGGCGAAATGAAATCTATTTTAAACTCTGATATCGAATAAAAATATATGTATCATGGAATTTAATTCCTAGTCCACTTTGGACAATTCCAAATTATTTTTAAATTTCATTAATACACTATGTTTCAAAGATTTTAGATACAAATAATATGGTTAAATTTCTTACTTAACGTTTAAAATGAAAGTGTGAACTCAACTCTTTTCATCTGCTGCGAGTTCAAGTGTTTCAATTTCGCAGAGTTTTATGAAGCTAACTGTTTTTAAGTAATTAAGATATGTATAATATAGCTTAGAAGTGTCCAATATTCCTGACAGTTTTTTTTTGGTTTGCATTTGACGTTACTAAATAATCCGCAAAATTAATTGTATGAAAACCACCGTTTTCATAAAATTCTCCATATAAAACGCCAATTTCATAGGTAAAGACTAATATTAGCGACAGATGAATTGCGATTTACACAAGAAGTGCGCGAGTTACATCTTAACTACAAATCGCAAGGCACTCATCGCCTCTCCTTCACTCTCGTGGTCAATACTCCTCGTACAAATCCAACATTTCTATGCGCGTAACAAGATTTAAATACTGTAAAAATAAATTGAATTTATCTAAGCACTTGAAAATTACCTTTTCAGTGACATAGCAGGCGAAAGAGTATCAAAATACAAGACTATAATTTCTTATGAAACCCCTACATCTATTACCTAAAACATCTTAGATAAGTACCTACCTACCTGTTATTATTCAATACTAAGCTCTAATACCTGAAATACCTACAAGTCGTTGAAGAAAGCACATCACATCACACAGCGAACATTTCGCACTCAAAAATAGTTGAACACATTGTTAACACTTCCAACAATATAAATAGTAGAGTTGCACATATTTTTGAGCATCTTATACTCGTTACAAATTATTTGACGTTTACTGTACATATGTGTACAGTGCAAGAGGTGTTAAAAAGACGTTCGAGTTCGAGTAAAAACGTGTAAGCTCGTATGGGAGCCCATGTGAGAGAAGTTAAGTTAAAGGCCGAAGGTCCGCTTAAGAGCTCCGCGCCTTACCAGAGGGCCCAGACAAGATGGACTACGCTAGCTAGTGTTTCTCTTCGTTTAGTTTTTAAATCAATCGCGTCATTGGTAGATGACGTGATACGAAAAGTCAAGTGTTCTACCAGTGACGCGATTGGTCTAAAAACAAAACGAATAGAAACGCTTGTTAGCGTAGTGCGTCTTGACAAGGGCCTCTGTTTTGACCGGGACGTCTCGCATGTGTGTACTAGAGATGCATTGTGAGCGCACCAGCTTCAGATACAATTAATTTTAACAGGAAGCAAAATCCTACCAGCCCCGTGGGCGGAAGTATTAATTTATAATATGTGTGGTAGCTAGAACTACTTGTCTATGATAATGGGCGAGGATCGCGCGGGTCGTGGGCGCCGGGGATCAAAAGTTGGCGAAGAGCTTGAGCTCGTCGGGGTCGAGCGCGCGCGCAGCCTTCCAGTCCGTCTCCGTGTACTCGTCGAAGTTCGATGTGTCGCCCTCGTACGACACCGACGGCATTATTGGCGGCTGTAACAAAAGTAAAATCGCAAGTTTGTATTAATTATCGCGTTTTTTATTCGTTCCATGATTCGTTCGTTCATTCGTTCGTGATGGTTCGTTTTCAGTTCGAGGTAAAATGAAAAACCTAAGAGAAATCATTCATAACACTCCGTGGAAGGTCTCAATTATAATGTTAGACGTTTTTCACTTACTCCATTTATATACTGGTTTGGATTGGATAGCATCGGTCTAAAATAAAGCATAGCGATAAAGTTTCGGATTACAATAAATGCAACAATTAAAATTTCTTACCTATGGGTCCGGATAATAAATCATTGCCCAAAAACTCCTCAAATAAAACCCATGGGTGTGTAATGATCGTTATAAAAATAATTAATATAATTTCATTTAATATAATAACATTTGATATAATTTTAAAGGATATAATCACTCATTTTATATAATAAACGATTGGTATATTATCAAAATATCTATTTTTATTTACTATAATTATCATTTGGTATATCGTTTATTTATTATAAACATCATTTGGTATAATCATCATTTTGTATAAAAATCATATTGTATAACTATCAAGTGGTAGTAAAAAAAATATATATAAATAGATATATTAATGTGCAAATTGCGTTTTATTTACCTAACCTAAACTACTTTTCTGGTAGTTGTTAAGTATATTTCTTTGGAATAACTTTTTTTGTCGCATGTTTTTTTGGTACAACGCTGACAGTGAGGCAAAGTCGACGGAGCTCCGCTTTGCGGAGCTCCTATTCCGCGTAGTTATGGCGCTTCGCGCCTTGACACAATTCTAACCTAACCTAACCTATACAGGGTGTTTTTTTGGTCAACAACTTCGACAATAGGGGTTACTATATTTTTTTATACCAACTGTACTTTATATGAAATTAGCTTTATATCATAAGTTGATTATAGTAAATATGCATTATACTTAATGCATGTTATATAAAATATTTTTAGAACAAGTGATCGTTATATAAAATGATAATTATATCATATTTAAATATATTAAATGTTGTTATATGATTTAATTATTATATCAAATGAGCGTTATATCGACTGATATTATAGAAAATATTTTTATATCGATCGTTACGCACCCAAAACCCATACATTATACAAAATTTTAGTTTCGTCCTCGTTTAACAAACGTACCTATTGTTCATTGTCTCATACAATTGATAATTACCTGCATTTTCTTCATAAATACATCCGCCCAATCGATGTTCTTGAACCATCTGTGTCTTTTAACGTCTTCAGATCCACACTGCAACAAATGTTAAATAAACAAATTAAAAAAGAAGTGAGATAGATCGGCAGTATTAAAACTGCGGGATATTTTGATATCGTACTTTACAAACTCATAAATCAAGGCAGCTGTATTGAACTTTTAAACAATCGCCGCGATAGTGGGTACCCGTTCGAACGACGAGTGGAATTAGAGCGGCATTGTTTATCGGGACTGTGGCTCGTAAATAAGAGTGAAATAACCGAGTTCGAAGAAAAGTATACCGAGACACAATTTATTAATACTCTGTGGCGGCAGAGGATGCCAAGGGAGTCCCGCTACAACACCGCGCGGCGGGACGCTAATAACTAGAAGCAAAGATTCGACTGCAGTACCCAGCACATTCGATAACATTAAGTCAACGTCTTCCCTTTCCATCTTGTACGGGTACCTACCTACATATAAGACAGCCCTCCACCAATCGGCTGCGTTAACGGTGCGCGCTGATGTAGAGTATGTACTCGTGGAGGTATACCTACTCTATTGTACTTGTCAAATCAGGTCAAACGAGTCCCTTTAATTCTTAGCTGTAGGCTAAAATGATTTAACCGAATTCTAGAAATACAACTACATCTGCGTGTCATTAATTTTGTTACTGTAACGAAACATTCATATTATGCGAAGCATACACATGACGATAATAAACTTAACGCTGTTCGACTATATTTTACTCCTGATGTAATCCTGTCCAAGTTAATCGCTAGTCGGTCGCTGGGTTGAAGAAAGTCGATGCCTGTGGTTGTGCAAGTCACGCCGTGACACCTAGCACACGTCTAGATTAGTCGAGTGGGAACATCGCGTTTGCGTATTTACGTCGCGACATAAGTCAGCGTGGTGGCGAGCGTTTGATGTCGCCGCTGAACAGCTGATGGATGGCTTTCTAAACACCGCGGCGACACGGCGACGTCGCGGTGACGCGCAAGGCGCAACCGGCTCGCGGCAAAAAGCTCGGAGAAAACAACCACTAGAAACTGCAGTTGATTAAAAGGTAACGACCACCATACTTCACTTGATGTGAAAAGATAGATCAATGTTGCAGCAGTTGGTATAGAAAGATTTTCTTTGAAATAAGAGTGCCTTACCGGTTTATGTTCGAGTCGTGTGTGTCGAGTCGAGAAACCAAAGTGAGAATTACTTAGAACTGTAATGGAAAATACCAATCGAGCGTAAATATTGGTATTTTCCATTACAGTTCTGATTCTCAAAATGGTCTCAATTTCAACTTTGAGTCATGATAATAGAAACGTCCTACCTTTTACTCATGAAATTAGTTTCTAAATATAATGAGGTTACTCATAAAGGCCGTAAATTATTCAAATGATACTTTGACAAATATCATCAGTTTCAAGGCAACACACTGACACAGATGAATCTGAATCGGCTTCTAAAAAGCTCCTCAGACAAGTTGTCAACTGTTAGATTAGAAGTTATATATGAAATCGGCTGGAGAGCGGCCAATTTCAAATCTTCGAAAGTAAAATTCTACTGTATATTAACTCGAATTTATTTTGCATCGCAAACTGCAGCTCAGTTGCTTTAAACCTAGGAGTATAATAGGTAGGTACCTAAACTGTAACATCTTGCAACAAGCTACAAGTCCTCGGTTTCCAACACAGGTCAAGCGCAAGGCTGAATATTTTCTACCCAACGTAAACACGGCCGTGTACACAGCACTGGGCGTTCCACTTAGTATTGATTTCCGAAATAGTATTTACCATCGTGTTGCTACGCCCTTAATCTTTGCTCGATGATTTAGCTTCTCTTTGGTATCAATAAACAGTCTCGATACACCGTTTGAATAACATGGAGTTATTTACGACCTACGGCAATATCTAAGGGGTACGAAGCATCGTTAGCAACATCAAAAGATTTGAATGTCAGTAGTACCTCGTTTACAGTTTTATTCATGATTTTTTTAACGATTTGTTTGACAAGTTACCTTCATATTTCCCAGTCTCTTTGTTCTGTCTTGCACGAGCAGTTTTTTTATAACGTCTTTAGCGATGGGGTCGAGGTGCCTCGGCCACTCCACCCGCCCGTTGAGGATCTTCTCGTAGATGCCGAAAGGGTTCTCGTCGTAGAACGGCGGGTACCCCACCAGCATCTCGTAGATGAGCACTCCTGGAAACAACAAGTCGCACGTCGTAAACATTGCCCTGGAACTCATACAAGTAGCACAACATAAAACTCTAATTCGGTCATAAAAACTCGTACATATTATTATGGCACCCCGTATCCTAAAACGTGAAGTAAATAACTGAAATGCATTTCCTTACTGAAAATATGATCCCAAATATTTAAATGGAGCAAACATACCTACTTAAGTAGGACATGGCAAGATTGAAAACGCAGTCACACAAAGCAAGATGCATAGGACACCAGTAGTGCTCCAATAAATTATTTAAATCAAATAGTTCGGTGGCAGTAGCGCTATTTCAGGCTGTGACTTGTGACCAAAGGGATAACATATTTTATGATAACACTAAATAATTGTAATGTAAACAGCACATTAAGTCGTCGCCGTGTGGCAGACGAGTCTCGTAAATGAAAACATTATACCTACGCGTGGAGTGAGTTGCGACCGCCGCCTGCTCGCCTATAGAGATCAAAACCCTGCAAAGCATTTCGACAACTGTCCCGTAGCTACGGAGTATTATTTCCATCATCGCTAGCAATTCCGATATGTACCGTGGCCACTTTTAACAAACAACGGGAACGACTATTAAGTGTATTTTATTATTTGGATATTATTTTTCTACTTTATCATTTTATTTATTTATTTAATTTGTAATTTGATGACAGAAGTATGCATTTTCAGGTTGAGTATAAATTCAATGTGAATGCTGTTTTTAATGTAAGTCTCATAAACGTTATCGCTTTTTTATCTGGTAAAATTCCACCAGTGTCGCAATAACATTTTGACCACCGTAACAATTTAAGGAGGGACACAGTTACGAGTACTCAAACATAAAGGTTCTGAATAGGCTTTAAATGATTACTTTAGGGATACCTATTGTTCGCAGGCGTTGGCAAAAAAAATAATTTCTAATGAGCCTTTTCCTTCCACTAAAATCTGGTTATGAATTTATTCTAAATAATGTAAACCGGCCTAAACGTTTAATATTTTTTATCTAAGTCAATAATGTTTGTTTACAGAGTGCCGCTTTAAATTGTGTTAGTGGTGTGTTTATACGTGATTAGAATGTAATTTGCATAAAAGCGTGGGCTACCATAGCAAGAGATATTTAAATTAACAAAATATATTTTTATCTATTTGGAAACTCATATAACCACATCCGGCACTTTTAAAGCACCGGTCAAATGGCAATCAGATCACTATCACGCTGTTATGCAAATGAGACGTCCTAAATGTCCCTAAAACAGAGAAACATAAATCACTTGTCAAGTTATGCATTAAACTGGTTACGGTGGTACCGCAGGGAGCGCGGAACTTCTTTTCACTCACCTAATGCCCACCAATCGACAGCCTTGTTGTGGCCCTTGCTCTGGATGATCTCGGGCGCGAGGTACTCGGGCGTGCCGCACAGCGTCCAGGTGCGGTCTGTGAGCTTCTTCGCGAAGCCGAAGTCCGTGATCTTGAGGTGGCCGTCCTTGGCCAGCAGCAGGTTCTCCGGCTTCAGGTCGCGGTACACGATGTTGCGCGCGTGCAGGTACTCCAGCGCGGACACGATCTCCGCCGCGTAAAAGTTACCTGCAACCGTAACATCAACATTCAAATTCACGAAACATCGAGAACCTGCTCGACTTTCTTTATTAATAATATCGCTAAAACTGCTGTGGCATCGACGGGTCATAAATTTAAATGATACGAATTGCGCTAATTTACTATATTAATTACAGATTTTGGACTACTTTCGTTAACATGTAGCGCCTTTCTCTACTTCATCAAGAAATCGAAAACTGGAATAACCAAATATGCATTTAAGTTTTATTTATTTTTGGAAATTATACAGTTTTGAGACTTTTGATAAATTACTATCGCGGGTATTTCGAGCCTAGATGTTGCCTAAGCCTAAGAAATCGTTATTAGCATGAATTATGACTTCTCGGGTTATAATGCCAAGCGGCAGCGCCAGTCCAAAACTATGACTGTCAATAAAATTAGAAAGCGTGTCTTTCGCTTGACCTTTAACATCGTAATCTTTTGTTTCATTTAAAACTTTTCCAATATCAAATTGCTTAATGGAAAGATTCCCATTCTCATCAACATAAATGGTAGGTACCGAGCTTCGAACTCCGTATTCACGGTGAGACAGATACTTGATTTATTGTGTTCTAACCGCGTACTATGCAGTCGCAGTTCAGATTTATGCGATGTGCGTACAAAAAAAGGAGAGTTAGTTATGTATAGAAATATCATGTTTATTTTGGTGATTGTGGAGAGACGGCGCTGGAGCGGGCGCGTCACCGTAGGTATTATTAGTGTCTGCGCCCGCGCAGGAAAACTCTGTCACTTCTGCTGTACCATCATACCCGCGGATTATTTACTTTGCGTTCGTAAAACGTCAGGCGAATTATCCGCTCTTCTGACATATTGGCAGCTAAGCTCAGACAGTTTTAACCTATTTGTAGAAAGTCACATTGGTAAATAAGATAAAATGTCATGTTTTTTCCTGTGTTCATGTTGTTAAAGTTTAAGGCATCTACTTAATTAACAACATATCTTTGTTAATGTATCTATCTGATAAACAATTGTCAGTCGTACTGTTTAAACATGACTCAAAAACTAAAAATGTACACCAATTCAACTAATGCAATGTCGGTTGACCGACATTAATTTTCGCGAATGTTGAGATATGAGTGAAAATCAAAAGTAACATCGTAAACACTCCCTTGCTGTATTACAATTATTGTAAGGTGTTTTAGTTAGTACCTATGTTAAATTCCTATTTGCTTTTCTATGTCTACCTTACTGTAAGTAAGCAATAAATTTTTTAATCAATCAAACAATTACCTACCTGATTAACAATTACAAACACTTGCTGCTTTTATCCTATACTTAGCCCGGCTTAAAACGGAACACCAAATTGTCGGTCACCCAGAAACTAGTATTGTTCGTGTTGGTGCAATAAATTAGCGAGCTCTAGTTGGAAGCGAGACAAAAGGAGGACATAAAGAAGATCAGTGGGCGAGTGCACACGGCGCGGGCGCAGGGACGGACTCGGGCCCGGTGCCGCCTGCGTGTGACATCACGCCGCCGCGCGAGATCGTTCAACCGGCGCCATGAGCTGCTTAATATCCGGTAAGGACTTATTTCCTATATCAACATGCTAATCAATCGTCCGAAAATGGGAAGTACCGGTTAGTTTGAGTATACCGTTATTTTTGTGTTGCAACTAAATACAGGAATTAGAGTAAGTAGTAAGTCGATTTTATCAACCCCAGAATTGTTTTGTTTGGAGAAAGTTATGAAAGGGATACTGACATTAAATTAAATAAACATTTCTTTAGGCCACTGGAGTGCACGTGCCACTCACTGTCTTACTTATTTGTTTTAAGTCATAAGACTGAGCCTAATATTTGTTCCTAATTGGGCACAAAATAAATAGAACCCATCTTGATTGAAAGGGGAACATGATAAGGGTGTTCAAATAACTACTGACTTAGTTGTCATCTTGCTTTACAAACTGTTTATAATAATGGTTCTAGCTCAATTTGTATAAACGTATGAACTGAGTTGCAGTTAGGTACATGGTACTCGTTAAGCCGCGTTTTCACTTAGTGTTCTGAACAGTTCTGAGCGAGCAATCGTTCGTTCGTGCGTAAATGAAAATACTTGAGCGAGCGAACGTGCTTGTTCAGTGATGATCGGCTGGACGCGACGGACGATTGCTCGCTCACTCATTCATTCAGTGAAAACGACGTCTGTGGCGAGCGAGCTGCTGCTCTGAGCATTCGCTCGGCGTTGTACGTGCTCGGTGGGTGTCCGATCTTTGTTTCGAACTTCGTTCGTTCGTTCGGTACAATATTGTTCTAAACAATTGTTCATTTCCTCATTGAATGAAAACAGATATTTTCTACTTTGAGCGAACATCGGCAGAACCGCAATCATTTGCTCTAAACAAATGTTTATTCAGAACACTAAGTGAAAACGCGGCTTTACAATAAAAAATCGTACTACTAGGTAGATTGTTTGGAGTTTAGAATTTTTTTTATAAGTTCAAATTGGCGCTTTTCTATTTATCATTTTCATAATCGCTGTGACCCAAATACCGGAAAGATTTTTAATTCTGGCTTTTATGTTTCAGAAACATTTCTGAAATACGAAATTAAGAGACAATGATCGAGCGAGAGCGGAGCGGTTCGCTCGCGGGCGTCACGTCGTCTGGCATCGTCAACAATTCAGACGCATTGTGCGACGCCGTTTAATATCCCTGTCGTAAATATCCAGTGGAAATCTCCGACAAAAACCCACCAGCGCCGACGAGCCTCTCAACACCCAATCTCAGTGCTCACGTCACTGACCGACTATTTTTGTACACTTTGACATTCATGTCCTTTCTCCAGAAATACAGACACAAACGAACTGATTAATGGTGTTTGTGGAACTGTTTAACAACGCGACGCGCGTAACTATAGTTCGGGATCAATTGCGTCATTCCCAACCTGTCACACAATGGGAACGTTTCTATTAACAAACTACAGTTTTTAAGTAAGGCACTCGCTGTTAGTGTAGGGGCTATGGTATACCTACCTATTTATCCATAAAGTAACTAACTGCCGCGATCTAATTTTCCAGGAAAAAGTATCCTTTGTCCTTCCTCGGGACCCAAGCTCCACACCAAATTTCATAGAAATCGGTTTAGCGGTTTAGCGGTGAAAGCGTAACAAACAGACAGACAGACAAGATTCACATTAATATTATTAATTATTAATATGGATTTTATAATTCTTCACGAAATACTCCCCTTGAACTAGGTTCAACTTTCTCATTAATTAGTTATGTGTGCTAATATAACATGTTGTTAATAAAAATTTCTACTAAAACACATTTTGACACCGAGCATATAATAAACTGAGCATATAATAATATTGAAATCTAAATCTTATATGTCAGTTTATGGCTGGATGAGACCGCTCCTTTTGGCAAACCTTGGGGAAGGCCTATGTCCAGCAGTGGAGTCATCTTTCTGCTTAAATAATGATAATGAGTTTGATGATGATAATCCTACCGCAAAGATCTACACGTTGCTCGGCCCTGTGCTACTCGCATCCAGCTGTTTCCTTTAGTTAAACGTATAAATATTATGCCTCTATAGTAGGTTCCATTTTTTTGAGACGCAAATTACTTTAGCTATTAAATTTGCGTCGTCATGCCAAGAGGTGCCAATTACTGACTAAAGTGTGCAACTACGAGCCAAGTCCGCCCGTTATCTAAAGTGATGTGTAGATCCCGGGATAAGTCTTATTAAAACTGCCTCAATTTGAAGACCATGACGTCAAAAGGTGTCGTATGGCATCAAATAATAAATAAAAGTTTTTTTCCGGACTTGTATATTCGGGGCTTAATTGTCGTACAAAATCAATTTAAGATTTTGTACATTGAGCATCGGGTTTTTTTTGGGCTTGTCTGAATAACGTACTGTATTAGATCTCGTATCACAAGTCACTCTACAAGACCTAGAGGCATTCCTATCTTGTAATTTTGAGATCGCGAACGTCCACAGCGCCTGTATTCTAGACGGTAAAATCAAAATCGGATTTGACCTGTTATGGTATCGTTTTTAACTCGACCGCCATTAATGTCAAGTAAATAAGAGATCAAAACATTGACAAAACGATACCAGAGGGGCTATTGCCTAACGCACTCGCAATCGCAATTGTTTTCATTTTGAAAATCGATAGCTTGTCTTGATACAAAATCCAAACAATTGATCCACTTTGAAGTCGATTGCGATTGCGAATGCGTTAGGCAAATAGGCCCACTGGTCAAAAATGATTTGGTTTTTATAGTGGTGAATAGAGCCCCTGGGAATTAGACTTTGCATCAAGTGTCCTGCGTGATCATTTGACCTCTCTATGCGATTGCACTGAAATCCATCTTGCCTAAACTAAACCTTCCTTTGTCATGTAGAATTATGTACTCCTTATTGAAGTCTTGGGTTAATAAAATAATGGCGTTTGCCGCGAGGGGCTGCATGGCACGAGCTGGACGTTCATCGCTACATCGTTTTGGCGGAACTCCAGTACTTATTTATTTATCGCACTTCATCTAATTTATTTGCAGAGGTGCTTCCAAACAAAAATAATATAATATCAATGCCATTTAAACTTTATTTTGCTTCTCTAATTAACACTTACATTAAAAATTAAGGATCATGAATCGAATCCGTGACAGCCAAAGCAATCAAAACGTTGGAATAATACCTCAATCAAATGTCAGACATTAATGTCACTGAAATTGAGTGAAATTAGTGTTCAACTATGATTTGCTACCCACGGACTGCATACTAAAACTTAACCTAAAGGAGCACTGACCGGTGGTGTTGCTGAAACGGCCGGCGCTCCGCAGATATGTGAAGAGCTCTCCGCCGGACACATAGTCGAACAGCATGTAGATGCACGAGTCGTCGTGCGTCCACCACCGCCTGAAACACGGTACGTAAGTTAATATCCCAAGATCTTATTGCATACTTAAATGAATGACAATGCATAATGAACGAAGATATTTTATTGTATTAAGTATAATATTTATTCTACAAACTGATGTATAACAAACAGTAAGTTGTATATGTGTGTAAACCTTCATCATGAAAATACAAGCCTTTAATTCCAACAGTAACTGTGAAAATCAAGATTAACTATCTACTACAACTATCTCTTCCTGACCTCTCTTATTTGACGCTGCAGTTTTCAATGTTTGTTTATTTACTGTGTAATTCAAACGTAATTGTAGAGCAATAGATCACTGTAGAATCCAATAAAAAGTGTCACTACAATGCTTGCCAGATCGCCATCAACGAGGCATGCGAGAGAAATGTGACGGCCCGCAAGCACATAGTTGGCCGGGGCCGCAATCTGCCAGTGACAGACAAATAGACATCGATCAAACACGTACCTACTATTTTCTTTCTAAGGTCGAGTTTAAATAGGATTATACAATAATCTAAAAGCAGATTCAACTGAATTATCTCATCACAATCCTGTTATGACCTGAAGCCTCTCGCGGTAAAGTTATAATGCCCTTTACATTTGCGACGCGGCGGCGCCTGAAATTGTCCTTGGTTAGCTTGTACAGATGTAGTGCAAAATGATTTTCCTTCGGGAAAACTCGGATCTCAATCGGAATACGATGGCACCCGAACTGTCAATCAATGATTGTATTAAATGAGTGACGTTTTCATGTCCATTAAAATGGAACTTTATTGTTTAGTGTCAAATGACAAATGCTGTCATTGATTGACAGTTCGGGTGCCATCGTATTCCGATTGAGATCCGAGTTTTCCCGAAGGAAAATCATTTTGCACTACATCTGTAATGGGTATTGAAAATACATTTATCAATTCTACGTTTGCTTCCATAGCTCTTACTGTTTCGAAATATTCATTGACACCAGTTTATTTCTTCATTGTTATGTGCCGTGATTAATGTACTTATGTATTCCACCTTTTTCTGTTTTATAGTTCAGTTTGTTTTTGTGAGTTTTGTTGTCTCGAGTTTTAATCGAAGACAAAGCGGTACAACCGTTACGGGAATAAATTATCACTGTGTTAGACATTAATGGGTTGAATTTTGTTATACTTACTCGTATAACAAAGTATGTACATTGTTGTATGTCACCGAATAATGGTGTCTACCTCTAGTAATAATACCGCTGGCTGGCGCCGCGCCGAGGTCTCGCCCAATAACTGACGACCGTCACACATGCTTTGATTAATCTTGTGACAACGATTTCATATTGCGCCTGAATTACAGACTGTTGTATTAAGTATGATCGTGATAAATAAACAAAAATAGCCTCAACCTTTACATCTCATAACATCCATGCACAAACAAGAATATGAGAAATAATGTTCCTTGCAAAACATGTAAGTAATAAATTATGTGTTAATGCCGCGTCTCTTTGTGATACTGGAATCTAGAGAACCGAAGAGAGAGTCAATGGAGAGTAGGAACGCTAACTGCAAATATTGCAAGCACGTTAACCGTGGGCGCAAATACCCCGCGACATAGTTTATTTTTTTACGGCCTACACACGTGTCAAAAGCGTCCACTTGTGTGCGAATTAGTGGCCGAGCACTGAGCAGAGTTAACGCCAGCAGCTGTTGGGAATATTGCCACTCGAGTTGCCGCAGCTGCATACACAATTGCGACTATTTGTAGCGAACTTACAAATTAACTACGAAGGGGTGGTTGATCTCCGCGAGGATACTCTTCTCGTTCATGACATGGTCGACCTGCTTCAGGCGGATGACGTCAGCCATGGACAGTATTTTCATGGCCAGGTACTCGTCTGCGGCCTTGTCACGACACAGGCAGACCCGCCCGAATGTTCCCGTGCCTGTAAAAAAGGATGAAACTTAATACACTTCCAACCGGATAGTTGACTCATTTTAGTAGATTGTACAACAAGGGCATAAAACAAACCATTTTTTCCGAGACTTATGGTATCCAACCGAGCCGGCAGGCGAGGTTGGATAATTAAGTCGAGGATAAAATGGGTTTTAAGACCGAGTTATACACTCTGCTTTTCACTTCGATTACGAGGAAATAAAACAGTGATAATGTAAAAAAACTTCAATTAAAATATAAATTGAAATTTGAACAATTCTGTATATTATACGAGTATGTTATGGTTTTTCCGGGCATATTTACAGTATGGATTTAGGCGGCAATGTCTGTTCAATAAGTTCTTTTGCATTTTTTTCCATGAGTGTGTTAGGTGTGAGCATTATTTTCTCTTCACTAGACGACATTTTAATTAAATTCCATAACGCAACAAGTTTTGCCAAGAAAATAACTAATTAATAGTCCAAAACCTCTTTCCCGCCACTGTATTTCTGTCTAATTTTTTTATTTATTTTCTGTTTGCGATTTTTGACTTAGGTCGAACGCAATACTGCCAAGTAATGCTTGTTTTTAATAGTTTTAAATTTCTTTTTTGTTATAGATACTACGATGCAAATATAAATAAAATAAATAAAATTAAAGTAAATTTATTCAAATAACAAGTTTATTTAATGCAGTCACCTCGTCTGTCTGGCTGTAGGGCTTAATTGTCTTAGTCTAGATGACGACAACCATTTATGCACTAGTGCATAAAATGCGATTTTATGCAGCCTATACCCAGCATAAAGAAGGACTTTACGAGCATGAGAAGTGAAAAATATATTTTGTTGTGTTACGATGACAAGTTAAACACGAATCAAGATGTTTTACGGACTTATGTCGGTTTGAATCACCGCTGGGATTTACCAACCAACGATTCCGAGAAATAACGCCATGCCTGCGAAGCACTGATTCTTAAATCGATTGAGCAACAGTTAAAAAATCGATGCATACTTTGAATACCGACAATAACATGCAACCAAAATGTAAACATAAAGAATGATAAATTGAATACATTGTTCCGCTGTGCTATTATTTAACGAGACCGCTGCGAAGACTCCGACGATCTCAACATTACTAAGGTTAGCTCGACTAAAAACTCGTATTATATTATTATAGCAATCTGTATCAACTTTAGTGCGCTGGTCTTACTGTCAACTAGTGGGGACCAACCGACAACCAATCCACAGAGCCCAGTGAGGCTGGTAGGAACATCATGGAATTCGTTGGCGAACTCACCTCTGTTGCGATAGACAATAACACCACCGAGGGGGAAGATACCGGCTTTTCTCCACCTATCGTAAAGCGTGAGTCACGCCACGTCGGTATTCTTAGACGTCTGATAAGTTTACTCTTGTTTAGCAACACGGTGTATATAGATTTGTTCCATTTATACTCAAAATGCTATTTCAGGGTAGAGTTGATTCAATTAGAACTAGGCCAATAAAGACAAATTACACTCGTTCACAGTACCAAGCCACCGAACAGTTACAGTAATGGCCCGCTTAAAATTCGTAGATTGTATTTTATGCCATTTAGAAATGATGACTAGGTATCAAGAGTCACGTCATTTCTTAATCTTAGCTATCCAACATCTCTATCTATTCAACATTATTACCGCAAAGCACCTTGTAATATGATCACCTCGCCAAGTTTCCGGATCATTTGACCTGCTTAACCCCTGTAATTGCTGTGAAGTGTGCTCGATCAAATTAATGCAATTCTTGTCCGCGCTGTTACAGATATCACTGTGAATAACGCTTCTTGACCTGCCTCCAATCCCACAAGGAAAATATATCCTGAAATATTTCAGTATCCATTTTTATACGGTCACCTAATTATGATCTAGGAGGCGATCGGCCGTTCGATGAACTTTGAGCAGTCGTTGTTAGCTAACTAGTGATCCAGTTACGAAGGAGGTTAAAAACTCAATTACATGTACAATTTTAGTTTCGTTTTTAGCGTAACAGTAATTCCGAGGCGATGTTATCGGTAACTAATAAATGTATTCTAGTAACAACACTTTAAATTATGCAATTCATCTGATTTTAATTTCTTTGCCTTGAGACAAAATTTAAGTGAATTATGAATATAACGATTACGTTTACGTCACATCTATTTGCGAAAACTTGCGCATCATAAAAAAATAGTTTTTGTTTACAACTACTTTTTTTTAACTAGCCTAAATTGAGGAGGTAGTTTCATACGTCTACTTTATATACTTCTACCATAAATTGTGTTCACATCACATGCCAAGGTGCTATATTTGTGATACTAAAATTACGTGTTCCGCTGCTTTCCTTGGAGGAGTCATTTTGCGAGTTGTTTATTGTTAATTTCTTGGTAAATATAGCATTTATAGCTGTAAGGTCACAATAAAAGGTGCGTCTTCGTGTGTAACGCACACGTATTTGTTGCCAGACACACAGTATCGGGTCCGAAGGCCGGCCAACCCAATATCGTCGGTATTCTTAACCGAATGTAAATTTTGCGTAACACTGTTAATTCGAGATGCCCGTGACGCGAGTGTGTCGTAAGATCCCGCACTACTCCTGTCCGATATCACTTGCGCAAACGCAGCTGAGGTTGTAACATTGAACCAATCAACGATCAAATTAAACATCTTCGAGGGGCCATTTATTTTTGTGCAGGTAAAAATAAATTAGAGTTAGTGTTTTAATAATAAGAAACAAATAGAATTATATTATTTCTATAGTTTTATAGGATCACAGTAATTTTGTCTTTGTATCAAAAAGTAAAATTTTGACGAATGTATATTATTGAACAAAATTATTGTAGCTAACAAGGTTGCTGTTACATTGCCTAAAGGGATAAATTCCCTGAGTGAATTTGACTGAACTCGTACAAAACATTTAAAG
This sequence comes from Acleris laterana, assembly GCA_963966035.1. Classification (NCBI taxonomy): domain Eukaryota; kingdom Metazoa; phylum Arthropoda; class Insecta; order Lepidoptera; family Tortricidae; genus Acleris; species Acleris laterana. Next base: position 8,935,757 of record OZ014439.1, read on the forward strand.
ACAAATATTGTCTTACATAGCTTTTATGACAATACTGTTAGGTAGGGTCTTTAATTAGTACATTTTGATGGTATCTTTTAAATTCCTTAAAGCGTCATCCACTCAGACAGAGGAATGAGAGGAAATTCAGCATTCAAGGTAGAGTTGGTCCTGGATTAGGGATAGGCCTTGTCACTATTTCCACATAGACGAAATTGTACTCAAACATATTATTGCTCCTAAGACACTGTATACGGATTCATCTAATCCCCGTGGTATGAATTTAACGATAAAAATATCTATATACTTAGAAGTAAACTCTGGCATACATAGATAGCTACTAAATATCCAATATTCGGATACAAAGATTCATTCACAGAAGGGCGTAACAATAGCAGTGCCAATCCAATATTTGGTAAAAACATACATCAATCTTTCAAGACAAGATAAAAATGATCGAAGTTATGATTATCAATGTTGAAAGGAATCCCGGCAAACTCAAGTTTATCTCTCTTATCTTTAACCTTTTCATCAATGCAATGCTATGAACACACCCTTAAAAAGTTTCTCAGCTCAAACTTGACATAAGGGTGAATTGCAAAAATATTGTACAGATGTAGTAAATAATCCTTTCCCATCGTTTTTCGTCGGATAATCTCGTATTTATCTTGCTGTCTCAATTAGCTTCAGGACCCGTCAATAAGCTAATAGAGAAAGCAAGACAAATACGAGCTTATCCGACAAAAAACTATGGGAAAGGATTATTCAATACATCTGTACATACATAGTTAAGGGCTTAATTGACACAACGGTTACTTTCTTCGATTGTTTTTCCTTTGTGTAACGAAAGTTATCCATATGATTATATATGACTAATCTTCGTTACACAAAGGAAAAAGTTATGGATTGTTAAGAATTTTGTAATTGAGCCCTTAACTATATGTACAATATTTTTGCAATTCACCCATAAAGCGATATGCAATGTTTTGGGTTAAAGTAAGGTAGGTACTTATACTATAAAGCTGTCTGTATAAAGGTCCAGAATATTAAGTACCTTCCTATTACCTATGTGATATATCTAGGAGAAGTTTTAATGATAGTCTAAAACGTAATGGTTCTTGGCTGACACCACTGTACTTCGCAATATTAAAACTTTATATGTACGATATTTCAAATACTGAAGGAATTAATTAAGGCTTACCATTGATAAAAAATAATAAAAAATTATATACTTAAATCATTATTTCCTAAGATACTATGCATTGCCTAATTTGCATTCGACAACACATCGTAATGTGAACCTAGCATAACTGCTTTATCTTTAACACCAGTATCAATGATAAAGGAGTTTAAATTGTCAGTTTGTTGAAGATTACATCATTATTTTGACTATCACCATATTACTGTGTTCGTGTTATTGTTGTTAGCTGTACTGAAAAACAACAGCCTTTCCCCGGTGGAACTTATTCCTGCCATATCTTTAATAGGGCCTTTTTATAGGTAACAGAAAGTGTTTAGGTGCAGGATAAGCCAAAAGGTTTTTTTTATTTTTTTATTAGAACTATCCAACGTTATTTCAAGAGCTTACGAGATATCTTTTATCTAAATTCCTTACACATTGACATTCGGAGTTTCATCATGAGTTAGTCACGCTATTTGCTCAATGATTAAGCTGGCACATTTGTAAAGATCTTTTTGTTAATGGGAACTAATTTCTCAATTCGGCCCACCTTTTCACTAATCTGTGCGAAGAGTTTTGGCAAAGCTGAAATATTATTAAATAAACATGGGCTGTTTGCAGACAAGATTTAATCGTAAGTAATCACAATTACTTGGTGTTAGTATATGACTGGATTGCAACCTGGCCTTGTAAATTAATTCCAACAGTCATAGTTTTGATTTGATTGTAAATTATTTGTTTTTTTGGTGTCACATAAAATAGTTGATATCTCAAAACGTACTTATTTCTTTATTGTTGGGATTGAGTAACACGAACTATTATTTATCGACAGTAATATAGTTCCTTAAGCGGCGATTTTTCATACATAAGGTTGAAAAAGGAACGAGTTAATATGGTCTCTAAAATATGTCTGAGGATGGCGGTAGGTAAGTCACAGTCGAAATTTACAGCGTATTTATTAATACTCGTAGTATCTAAACAAGAGTAACTTATCCAAGCCAAGTCAAGTCAAGTGAGTTTATTTACCAAATACTCGTAGTTCAATGGTCAGAGATCTTATTTAACGAATTATTGTCATTTTGTTAGATTGCCAATACCATTTATTCCATTTTGTTTTAGTCATCTCGCTTATATGTCTCTTGTAATATTTTGTCGGCTGACCTTACGTGGTTCTTATTCACTCGGTAGTAAGAACTTTTATAACGTCAACTCAACAATATGGTTACTATATAAACGCAAGATGGGCTTAAACATATCGAATAGAGCCCTTCGCATTCATTTATAACAACAGTAACATCAGTAATATCATAAAACTCTAAATAATCACCTATACCCAACGTCGTTTTTTCAAATTAGAAGTAATGGGCGTTATATTCCTCACTGCATATAATTTAACTGTACCGTCTACTTATAAGTAATTAATAGGTAACAAGAATTCGTATATTGAGACAAATAAATAATTTACAGAATTACGAGTATCTTCCAACGTTGTTAAAGAAAGGGTATGCGAAGCATGGTGAAAACTTTTCACCTGTAATATACATTTTCTACGATTTGTTTTACTGTAAGAAACCCTAACAAATAGCTGCGTTACCACCGTTACTTGTGAGTTATACTCGTACTCTAAAGAGTTTATTGTCTGCTTGTATTGTATGCAAAATACTCGTACAGCAGTTGTTGACTTACTTGCATAGAAATATTAAGTAGCTGTGTGCATAAGCAACAGGTTACTTAACATATGCAAAGCTTTGAAAATGGTTGTTATTCAAAAACAAACACTAACAATTAGTGTCTTCCTGGTGACAGCTTGTATAATTTAATGTAATTTAGAAAAGTACTTACCTACTATTTTTCTACCTGTTATTAAAGTTGCAAAAAGAGAGGTTCAATAATCATGTCTCACGCGACGTGAACTCGCGGACTCCCGTCCGCTCGTGTGGCAGGCGAATTCTAGTTCAAAATATGGATATTATTAGTCAATCGCCTGCTCAAAACCCATGAACCGACCTACTTAATCATCTTATTTTCCTTTTTGTTTCGTTTTGAACGGCTCAATATCATTCAGGTAGGGGTGGGCGACGTTATACGAAACCCTAATATAGTTGAAGCGGCATTACTTACAAATAATTTATGAACTTTTCATACGTTTTTTTGTCAACACTATTGGTTAGTCCAATTCGACAAAATGAGGTCTTCAAGGGCTCTTCTTCGCCTTCATATAAGTACCTAGCTTTCTTTTTATTTTTCCTACTGTCGGCTAAAACATCCAAAGCTTCTTTTCAATAATTATTATTATTATTCGGTTGATACTCCTAAAGACACCACAATCGATTTGTGTTCTTTCTACCTTGGGGTATAAGACAATTTATTAAATATGTTTATTTTTATTTTGAATCCCATGTGACAGCAAATAGCAAGCCAAACACAATCAAAAAGGCAACGAGTAGGTAGGTCCAGGCTCTAGTAAGCCCTATCTATTGCAGATACAATTCATTCCCGTAAATAGTGAGCTTACCCATAAGAGGCACCGTGGGAAATGCCGCTATTAAAAAAATATACTAGAAAGAAGAAATATTAATAGCTCAAAATAAATTTAATAAAATGACTGACTGTTGATAGTTTCTTGCGGCGTTTCTTCTCAGTATTGCTCTCCTCTTAGCCATTAGCGCCTTAACTTATAAAGACGTTTTACTCGGTGAAGGTGTCAAAAGTGTATAAATCGAGTTCGTTTCCGTCGTTAGTGGCCACATGTCAACAAGTCGTTAATGTTATGTGTAACTTTTGGCCGTAGCGGGAGTGAAGGCGAGTCGATCCCGTGCGAGCTGCCGGACCACTTTCACTGCGCGCGCGCAGGGACCGCTCCGCGCGGCGCTCGCCGTGATTTACGTCACTCTCCTCGGATTACGCACAACATTCAGTCCATAAGCCTTTTGACAATGAGTTGGAAGTCTCTACTTAAGTATGAGCATCTTATTTGAACTGCCTCTGCCTACACAACAACGATTAGATACGTAGGCAAGCAAAGTTTTTCCATGGCAATATACTCGTAGCCGCGTTTGTAAGGACAATGAGCAGGTAAATAATCCATTTCAAAAAAACTATTAATAAACCTGGGTTAAGTTTCGCACGGTAGTTTACGACCTACAAATACATAATTACGAAAGATCAAAACTGAACGACGTACCTACGTGATTATGCGCGAAAAAATAAACAAATTAACAATTTCCTAAAACCAGCAGCGTGAGCTCATGTTTTAGTGTTTTATTATTATCGTATGTACGTCGGACTTATGGACGTGAAGCGTTTACAGGCTTGCTATTACCAGTTGTACTCGTACCAATTGTGACTTGGATGCTAGTCTAAAAATACTTTGTTTTTGCATGCAGCTGGATGACTATTCAGCAGAAAATATGATGAATCATTATACTAATTGTACTGCCTAAGTCAGCCTACATCTCGGTCCGCCTGCGGGCAGCGTGTATATGGACTGGGAAGGTTATTTTTAAAGATGATCTGTGTCGTGGGCTTTGTTTTCAATGTATTAACCAAAAGTTAAAGTCTTTTAACTTAGTAAGGTAAGGAGACTCGGTCCTAAGAAGTGTCTGAGTATAAAGTAATGGGTAAAACATATTAAAATAGGCACATAATCTTAATGTTACGATACCTACTCGTGTACATGTTCTACTGTTTTGGATAAGTTCGTTGTGCAGGGAGCGGTAATTTGCTATGCCAATCTAACAATGGTCGATATGGCCGTAACTGCCGACCAATCGAGGCGATCGCCGCGGTCGCGGCCAGCGCCCGCGCCGCGGCCGCGCGGGGCAAGGCCGCTGAACAAACCTTCTTTTTGTTTTATTCCTCGGCACGGGACAATGACGACCATGCCCGCCTGCCGTGTTAACAGACTTGACACCTATTACCCACAGCTATTATTGAAATGCCAGTAGCATGTCACACTTAATTACTAAAACATAAATGAATTATTTATGTAGTAGAGACAATTCTGTTTGTTCCCAAGCGTGGTAACGCAAATCAGCAGCCTCTGACGCAAATGTCTCAGAACGCGTATAGACAGCTTGAGCTTTGCCAACGATAGTTTTAAGATTTCAGAGTTATAAAAATCCATGGTGTAATTTGAAAAGCCAATGAACTACAGCTACAGTACATATTTTATAAATAAGTAACTTAAATGTTTCTTTAAACTCTATAAATAAAAAATAATGGCATGTGAACGATGATAGAGTTATTGTATAAAACTCTCAAAATATGAAACTTGGTTATTCAAAGGTGTAATGTTTTCAAATGGATGAACAATATAAAATTTGAGAAATCAAATGAGGTACTTGTAAGCTGCCATTCACTTGCTGCAATAGCCTGCCTCAACAAACATACACATCGCGATGCGCAGGCGGTGGCAGGAGATTAAATTATGAGCTTCCATGAAGAGAAATAGTTAGTAAATGATTTCTTACATTATCGCCCATTAAATGAATAAATCACGAAGTAAAGACATTTATCATCAAATAAAAAATAGCTTTTTCGAAGCCGGTGACGCGCGTGCGCAACTGCTACTGTCTAAACAAAAAACTTGTTTAACGTCACTTGACACGCGCCATTTATTTAAAACTAGTAAAGTTTTCAAGTAAAAAAATACATTAAACTGAATATCGTCTGCTGCATCCTTTTGGTGAAATCAGCCAATGCCACGGCAAGTCTAAAAACGTGTGCACTCGGTCAAGATCGCGAGTGGTTCGACGTGACAATTTATCATAGGGTTATATATGTACTCGTATATCGCTGCTTATGGAGGACGCTAGACGTAGTAATTAAAGTAAAGTACCACTTGATGTAAGTGACATTTGCGTGGATATTGTATGCAACTACTAAACTACCGAGTGAGTATCGCCTTGCGGTAACTGCGATATCACCTGCTAGGCTGCTACTTACTTGCATAGCGCTTCGGTTTTGTTCGTTTTTTACATATTGTATTTTAAATGGCACTACCGAGCCTCCCTAAATTATGAAAACACTTAAGATTTTGATTTTGAGACCTCGTTGCCGTTGTTATAATATACCTAGTCTGGTTTCCATGCCCGCTTCCAATGTCAAGGATGAGAAAGTAGTATATTTTGGATCAAATCCAATATGTCAATCTCGAGCTTGAGTGCAATACGAATAACATCTTAAAATTAATGTTACAAACAAGTCACGAAGCATTAAAATGGTTTTGAATTACATTGAGAACGTTTTAAATCATAAAAAGTAATTTGCTGAAGTTCGTTTTGTTTCCATGCCTCACTGGTCCCAATCACTAACTAGAGAAGTCGATGGTTTTATATTTAAACATTCTAACTCGAAGGTTGAATCATGACCGCAGCCCACTATAAGACCATTATTACCTACTGCAGTAACTAAGACTCACTATATCAAAGTGGAATATTGAGTTAATAACTTTTGCTTAGTAAAGTAGAGCGTGTGCGAACATGTTTATTGATTGACTTGCAGCGATTACGTCGGATGACATAACCGCGATTACATTACACACCTTCTGCGCCGGACGCACTTATTAAGGGGAAATTCGGATAGTGATCTGCCATTACCTATATAAAGCAAAAAATAAAGGTGCTATAAATATATTAAAATAGGTTAATTGTAGGATATGTCATCCATCATCAAAAACGAAAATGGTTTTTTCCTGTTTTAGGTTCTACTTAAAATGCAAACTTAATATCTGTTTTAGTATACGTCTCTGATCCGTTACTGGGTAGGTATATTACAGCAGTAATTTAGAATGGTCGTGTTTCTGAGCCATTGTTGTTGTTAATAAACCGGAACAGGGACAAAAGCTCTGTGAAACTAAACACGAACCAAGCAAAATAACGCGCTTTTCATTTGATCCAACTCTATTAGCATAAACTTAAGGAGTAATTTTTTTAAACGGAATGAAGCTCGTGACAAAGGCGAAGGTTTTAACGACGGTTTTATTTTAAATCCTCGCGATCGCGTGCGAAGTAGATCAGAAAAATCCGAGCAAGCATGCAATTCATAACATGAGTCACAACACAGCTATCGAACTGGTGACCTCAACCTTTGGCTTCTAATTCCTCGTAGCGTACAACTAAGGGCAATTAAATTGGAGGTGGCGAGCTTGTTATTGTTTCCGAGTACATTCAACTTAAGGAAATGAGTGCACGCATGCCACAAACCAAACTTATATAATGAGAAGATTTAGTTTTCCCGCGACACCAACATTATTTTTAAGGTAACTATAATTTTTTTTAAATCCACTAAATGTAAGACCTGTGTTAAATTTGTAAAACAGACATCCTTTCCAACTTTCTCTTTAATAATATTAAGAGGATGTATTGAGATCTGTTTGCAGTGTACTGAATGCAAGCGGGCTCCTTGATGTGCTATTAAGTAAAGAGTAAACAATTAATATTTATCTACTGAATCTGCAGCCCAAGTAGATGTATATTCACGGCAACTAAAAGTAGGTAGTTAAACTGACTTTATCAGGTTAACACGTTATCAGCGCCAATCACAGTGCCAAGAATCACAAATCATGTGGAGAGTGAATTGGAAAGATGATAACGAAAGATTTCTTTTGCATGTTTACCGGTACAACCCTTAACTTGCTTTTTATATGATCGGAAGTTAAGATGGTAAAAGATAACGTTGTACAATGCGAGCAAGCCTTAGATCCGGAGCGGTGTGAACGTTTTTTCTAAGCGCGCTCGTCGCTTGGCGCCTATCTTTTTGCTGCGTTTCCCATTTACGACAAATGAGAGAGTTTCATTTCACCGCCAAGTATCTAAACGCTGGCGGAATCGGATATAGGATTTGCTCACGTAATTTGTGTACATAAAGAAGTCTACCTCTAGGTAGCCTCTTTGTTCTTGGTATTTGAAAGAATTAATGTCAAACATAAAACGATTGAAAGTTTTGGACTATCACAGTTCGGTAACACTATCATATCAATTACGGATTTAGTGCGAGGGAGGTCGTTGTTCGATTGGATCAATGTACTCAAATTAAAGCTATTGTCTGAGGTGCCCCGAAATAAATTGAATTTATTAGATTACTTCCTACCGCCGGCGCAGTCCAAACTAATGACATTTTGGCTCACTACTCTGCTATTAAGCAGATGATGTTATTAGCGACTGACGCAAGTTTTAGTTAGACATAATCGATGCGAAAGTATTCCGGGATTTAAGATGTAGAAAATAAATCAGACAAAAATAGAACTAAGCAGGTACTAAACAGTGTCAAATCTGGCAACACTGGCAGCTATTCTTACGGATCAGCTAAAAATTTATATAAATCAATCAAAAAACTTAAATACCTTCCGTTGTGTAAGATTTGTTAGCAAGATAGGTATGTCATATATTACCGTGTCTTGTGTCGGCACCGAACTGAACGGCCGTTGCTTTACATTAAATAGCACGTAGCACATAAAGCGGATTGTTATGATAATCTCTGGATGTTATTGCTAATATAACCCGTTATTAGTGTTATGACGTATGTCCGAAGTACAACAAATCCCTGTTTACACGGGGTGCACCCCGAGCAAGCTCCCGCGCCTGGCCACAGTGCCGGCACGTGTTGGCACTCATAACAATATTAAATACGAGTATACCACTTTTCCTACTCCCACAAAGTTTTCCATTTCGTAAGACCTATCCGCGGATGACCCGTATTATGATTATTAGTTTGACGAGAGAATCACGGCCCACCCGCCATGAATCCCTACAACAACGACGTCGTTATTAGCTCTACGCGTTATGTTCTATGCGGTGTTCTGCACAGAGGTTTGTTCCTCGCCTCATAAATAAAATACCGTTTAAAACATGTCTGATAGAAAACGAGAAATAGATAAAAATTCAAAAGTGTTGGTAAGTTGTAAATTGCTGTATTAAAAAACCAGTAGAGGCGTATTTAAATTAATACTGTTCTCTATTTAATGTTTTTTAGACGAATGAATAATTAAATATTTATTAAGTACCTATCATTATAAATGAGCGTTGATTTCAATAAAGTTAATACTTTTACTTCTTATAAGATTTATTATGCATTAATGTAAATGATACCTACATAAAACTTATTGATACGTACTGTAGTTTTGACATCTAGATTCATTGGATATTTAAATTAAGAATTGCGACCGCTATCAGTATTTACAACTCAATCATATAGGTTTTTGAATAAAAAGACGGCGAGCATGATGGACTTTGTTGAGTAGACTTATCTTCAAAATATTCTGGAACGAGAATAAATACTGGCTTATTTTTCATGTAAGCAGATCATCGACGAGAAAGATCTAATCGAACCGTCCATTACGTCGGGATGTGATGGAGATGGGGCCAGGAGCGGAGTGGCTAAACCCGAATTAAAATTGATGAAGTGGCTCGAGAGCAGAAAGCAAAACCAGATAAGAGGAATGTAGCACGTATAAAATATGTATAAAAGAATTTAGGAAAATATAAATTCAATATTTTCCGTAAATGTTACGCAGTAAACTTTTTTCTTATTGCCTATTTTGCTAAGATCACAATGGAGATAGACTGGTTGATAATAGAGTACGAGTACTTATATATAATTTTCTAAATGTAAGTACTTAACAATTTGTTGGTGTAAAAAAAACTTGGTCATCCATATTAACTCAATATACTATTATTTACCAATTGGCCGAAATATAATCTTAAGACAATTTTTCCATACATATTTCGCCCTGGGCGATAACGTTTCTCATCCCCAAATTCTAGTCTGATTTCCACAAATTTTGAATATATTGTAGATACTATGGAAAATAAATATCGTCTTGGGAAGGAAAACATACACCTAGTTATTCATCTTATCTACAACATATTAAAAAATCTGAAAAAACGGACTAAGTTTAAGGGAAGAGACTTTACTGTATTTTTAACCGACTTCAAAAAAAGAGGAGGTTATACGTTCCACTGTTTTTTTTTATGTATGCTCACCGTGTTCTCCGACAATTACGGACCGTTTAAAAAAAAAAAAATTTGGTTTGATAGGGTATACTTCCGAGGTGGTCCCTTTGTCACCAAATTTGCATCTGATGAGGGAATCAGTGAGGAATTGAGGGAACTCCTCAAATATATTAGGACTACATATTTTATAGCGATTTTAGTATTTTTAGTAACAAGTCTAGCATTTGCATTTAGTGAAGTGGAACTGATGATGAAGACCTCAGATGGCGACCGAAGGGAAAGATGTGTGCGAGGAACGTGTTGCGAGGATTGTGTTGCGAGGGATGTGTTGCGTGGCGCTGCTGGCTCCGCTCCTGCCTCACCGCACCCCGAAAAAGAGCCCGCTACACATCCTCGCTACGCATCCTCGCACCGCTCATCTACCTCGCACATCTTTGGTGGAAACATTCACACCGTTACACCTCCTCGTTACACAGCCTCGCACCGCTTCGCTGCCTCGCACATCTCTGGTGGAAACCATTCACCCAACCTAACCTAACCTATTAGGTACTACCTACCATTTTAAAAGACATATTTTATTGAGTTTTTAAGGCGGTTTATTGTTTTTCAAAACATTTTGTATAGAAACTTTCAGCTTTATAATTTTCCTAAGAGTTATTTCTTTCGCGATAGTGTCTATATTACGTACGTACCTATTTGTATTGACGACACGAGTTACTTATAAATATCGTACGTCAAATCCACTCGAACCAAAATCCGTTCCAAGAAAAACACATCAACTATTGGGCTGGTGCTATAACGATCATGTTTTGATGAATTAAACGTTTGGCTGTTATATCCTCATTTTATTACTAAATTCTACTTGAACTATTATTAACTATTATTCAATCTATAGCCGCCAAAGGAAATTTCTTTAAAATCTTACAGACATTGCAAAGAGGTTAATATGTAGGATGATGGAAGGTGATGATAATTGGATAGTATAACACGACGGTTTCATGTCTCTTATGAATACCAACTACGAGCTCAAGGATTATTTTCATCTGAAGCCTTATACTCGTAAAACGCAATATAATATTATCGATCGGATTAGCTGTGCAGTCTGAAGAGCCGCCGTATTACAGGTACCTACGTCTTTATTTATATCCTAAACATCGGTACCTACTCCATTGTCAGAAATATTCCACTACTCTTACATTACACGTAATTTTAATATACTTTCAGTAGAGGGTGAAATAAATTCTCAAACTATTACTAATTATTTTAAAGACTCTTATAGTGGTAATTAGAAAAAGAAATGAACTTGTGTACTTAACATGGAATTCAGATTTTATTAAAAAAATATATTTATTTCAAACTTTCGAAACCTTAGTAATATTATAATTATGTCTCACTAATGTTTTACCAAATACATCATTTGACGAAATATATCATTTTACAAACTTTCATTTCGCAAAGAGAATACTTCCCGCCCGCCGCATTGTTTTTTTTTTTTTTGTGGTCAAAAGTCTAACCTAACTTATTTAATAGGCCCATGTACCTAACCTTTGTAAAACACGTTTTTGCTAAATGAAAGTTTCTAAAATGATACAGTTTGTCAAATTATGTTTTGGCCAAAAAGCAGGATAGGTACCTATAATTATCTATTAGATCCTTAATCAAAATTATTGTTTCGATCATTGTTTTTTTTCCAAGACTTTATGTAGATCGACTTTAGCATGATACCGATTACCTTTTGAACATACTGGGGTAAAATAGATTTCTCAGTAATATTTATGTTCCTACGAGAACGTCATCATGGATTAGGAAACGCATTTACTTTGGTTTGATTAACGTTGCTACCAGACGCAAAATAGATTCAGCTCGGAATCGCCTCGCAGACCTACCGCAGCGGCAGCTTTACAGCGTCTCATCTCCGGTACAGACTCGTTTCATCGACGAAACGACCATAATCCGAATAAAACCATCACACTGTGACCTACATGTAAAAATGGCACGTAATCGTGCCGTGGAAATAAACAAAGATCCCGTTTATGCGACAATGAGCGTCGTAAAACATTAATATCGTGATCATTCGCGCGTCGTCGTCGTGCTTAACTTGTTAATTTATATAACATAAAAAGCTGACGAGCGTTTTCCCCGAAGCGTGGGACGAGCCCACGTGGGACCTGTATGTAGGTCGCCTAAATTCGCTGGAAGAAGTAACTCTTTTATATTTTAATGGCTATTTTCGCTAACGCTCATCAAGTCAACCTAATTTATGGGTGGCCTGTTACGGATAATATGCAGCCCTATACTCTATAGATTTGAAATAATTACAACGATATTATTATACGGTTTTCATTATTTCAAATGGTTGTAATTAATTCAAATTATTTCAATAGATAAAAATAACCTATTTGTGATAATGATGATTTAAATAAAAGTAACAATCCCCCTTAACATAATGACCACATCCAGGTCACATTGGGCCGCATCACTCCAACCAAACGGACCCGACGCAATTGGAAACATTACCTACTCAATATTTTAAGTAAGTAACCTACCTATCGATATTTACCTCGCACCCAGTAGTGTTCAAGATAACTGGCGTTGATCAACGTTAAGATTAAACATAATATTTTATTGCTTAAAATGGAAAGCCTAACAAGATTGTTCTTTGTGGCGCTGCGTGAAATCTATGGAGGAGCTACAATGTCAGGTTTCCGGCGAACACAGAGCCGTGCGTTTACCTACGCATCTCCGCTTTCGAGTGTTGACTCTCCCAAACATTTCACTTTCCCGTCACCGCGAGCATAAGGTCGAGACCACTCAATTATGTCCGTGTTACATAACGACTGATTATCGGTATCAACGCCAATTTCGGATTTAAGACATTACAACCAAATTTATAACGTCCTCTTTTAGTGTGTTACCTGCGTCACTTTATTCGATGTATGAGCAAAAGCTGTAATGAAAAGAAATACTTACATAACTTATCATTTATCGTATAACAAAACGAAAACTATATTTATTCACATTGCAAATGCCAGCCAAATAGCATAATCTATCATTCTACTGTTTAGTTTTCATAATTAAAATGACATGACGATAACTTGAACATAGTTAAATCGTAATTTACGTTTAAATCAAGGCGTTTGTAGTTATTACTGTTTACCCGGAGACAATGGCACAAAGTCAAGCCTAATCAGAGAAAGTATTCTGTCTGCGATGCAGTGGGGTCGCGTAAAACGAAGACGAGACCTACGGTTACGTAACCTTCTCTATTATTTACATATTGATGGTTTTACACACTAAAGAATTTAACGCACATTTAACTTGGAAATATACTTACATCGTCTCTGAGATTCTTATCTTGCCCATGTAAGGAATTACATTCGTAATTTTTACTACAATAATAAATATATGGAGTTCGAAAATTAAAACAATAGATTGCGACGAGAAACTGTACCGACCCACCATTTGCAAATCAATTCCACAATTAACCTTTATTTTTAACGTCAATTTGCCACAATAGTAAAACAAAACGATGCACAAAACACTTAAATAGCCGTCAAATGGCACTATTTAAAAAAACTTCTATAGGTTATTTTAAGTCCATTACTTATGGACCTATTCCTGGATCTTTTTCGTTACGATGTGTAGTTTATTTATATCTCGATGAAATTGATTTGCTCGCGGTTCTAAAACAATATTGTACCCATTTGAAATTTCTTGTCGAAATAAAGATGTTCCTTCTCTATATAAATAATCACTTGCTTCAAATATATGTGTTGTTAATGCTGTCAATTATTCATTGAAGAGCCTGGGGTCACTGCCAAGGCAATTGATTGCAAATGAACAACTGTTGCGCGCCGACCGCACCATTAAGAGATTGTCAGCAAATCATTCACAGGCAGTCACCGGCACCCGCATCGTCAGTAACGCGCGGCGAAGACAGATTCATCGGGACCGTAGATAAGTATGGAATACGGCCAAGGGCGGTGTTCTGATGCACTGCCGCTAATCACGTGATGGTAAAAAAAGTTTAATACTTTCATATCTTCAAAGCCAATACAATGAATGATAAAAAAAGTTTATACCTCAAAGTATATCTATAAATGTAGGTACTTTAAAAAAAAACGGTAGTAAAATGGTAGTAAATAGCAACGCCGTGTATCAGCACGCGTGCAACAACGATAAAGACTGCGTTAATTAACGTTAAGCGTAAAAAAACAAGCCTTTTCTAATACGAATATGGCATAGGCAATACACGTGCCATGAACAATATACTTATTTCAGACCTAGGCGACAAATACGAGTATACAAAACATAAATCAATCCGAGCCTATGAATTGAAGTCACGCCGTTGTTCCTTATTCATCACTACATAGTATAAAACAAAGTCGCTTCCCGCTGTCTGTCCCTATGTATGCTTATATCTTTAAAACTACGCCACGGATTTTGATGCGGTTTTTTTTAATAGATAGAGTGATTCAAGAGGAAGGTTTTTATGTATAATAAGTTCTGGATCATGAACGGGTTTTACAGAAAACTCACATTAACCGAAGCGAATCGAGGGCGGGTCGCTAGTGGACACTAAAGTGCTAACTATTACATACATATAATCAGGTAATATGTAGCGATAGCCTAGAGAAGTTGGAATTTGAATACTAGTGTAAAATTGGGAAGACCAAACTTAACCAACACGAAAAGACGTATTCAAAATGAAGTTACCAACACAGAGCACGACATAGTTTAATGCTAGTTGCCCTACTACGACTATACATGCACCATTTTCAGAGCAGCCATAATCATTCCTGTAGATAGGCCTATTCTTAGTTGATACAAAGGGCCGTTAACCATATGGTCTCGTCTCGTCTCGGCGCTCTGAGTCGCACCCGCAGTGCGCGCGCGCAGTGACCCGGTTCCGTCTGGACGCGCGGGTCGCTCGCTCGACTCTCGCGCATCGCCCCGCATTGTCTTTTCACTTTCTTGTTATCTTAATTTGACTCCATGGACTCATTACATTTCGAGTAATTTTATGAAATGTGAGCGCGAAATTTCTCTTAAAAACCATGGTTATATTGAATAACGAGCGTATCAACAACTGCATGTGTATTTGCGTTGCATAACTACGAGTAAGTAGTTTGCTTCATGCCCACTGACATAAAACAATTTTCAATTTTTATTTCTTATCGCCTCGTGTATCGGACCGTTTTTTTAAATAAGTTATAGCGTTCTTTATTCCAATGACTACTACCTAATTAAACTACTTCTACTGATTAAATAAGTACCTGCGTTTTGTTTAAAGCTTAATACGACTCTCGCGAATTTGGCGTAAACATTATACCTACCTACATCGTAAATAACGACGAACACGTAAAATTTCACTATTCAGCCAAGAATACTGTTTACTTCGTATGTTTAGAAGGACATTGGTTGGTAAGCAGGTTTTGCATAGCTAAATGCTTCGTGTTCTAGATATCAATGCAATTTATCGGGCGAAGCAATCAAATCAGGCGAGTCGAAATTTTAAGATAAGTAGTGTGGCAACGTCCCAGTGATATAATTTATTAAACTAAATATATGTCTGCCGACTCCTTACTTCGTTTTGTCACGACATACTGACCCAAATATCTGCTTCTAATCGCGCGTGACAATACACAATTGTTCGCGTGTGTAAACATATTAACACAAGTTATTTCACGTTACCGTTTATCAATACGGGCATGTTGCTTTTCTCCTTCGTAAATATCAGAAATCTGCAAGGCGAGTAGGTTTACCTTAATAACCGGTCTTACAAACATAATTAGGGGTTGTGTCAACGGAAACCCTAATATTAGCTAGGAACGTTGCGCCCGCGCCGCCGTGATGCAGTCGTTAGCGCTGTAACTAGAGCGCCGAGTGGATAATACACAAACCTAGATCTGCGTTAACTGAGAGACGGTTTGTGCTCTGTTTCATCTTCACAAATGATTCTAAACCGGCGGCAGTAAATGACACCTCTCTTTTGTACCTTAACTACAATGACTTGCTGACTTCAATCAGGATTTAACTGCAAAAACACGCAACCTAAATCGCCCTTCACGGAAGTATAACTGTTCCCAAATCGAACTGATCGAAATAACCTGCTCAGATTCCAATCTTAATCGTACTTTTGTGCGACTTTCGCCAATTTGTTTCCTTATTAGGAGGGTCGTGTTCCTTTAATGATCGCTATTATTATTTCACGTTTAGGCTCGGGTTTTATATTTGACAAAAAACATTACAGAATGACTTGAAATGAGATGCAACGAAGGGTTAGTATCGAAGGCTTCGTGTCTTTTCATAATCGGCGACAGAGGCGTTTCATATTCTTAATCGTCATGACGTTGCCTGTAGTTACCTTTCATTTGGTTCAGGTCTCTACCATGTCGGTTTCTACATTTAGATGTTTGACTTGACGATTGAGCTATGTAATGATTACTCAATTATAGAGTTAGTCTAATGAGTAATGATGCTGCCGGTTTTGTGCGATGTCACAGTATGACTGTTTTTTTTCAATTTGACATAAGTCCTGTCCGCGTGTAATACACCTATACGCTCAAAACTCAAAATGAATTAATATAATCAAGCCTATTTATTTCGTTTTAAAAATTAAACTCTTAATTGATTATTTAGGTGTAACTAAATATATTTTTGTTTAGGTTATTTGTACGTCAAAACAAAACAATGACCGTGAACAACTATGCTACGGTAATGGCCAAACGCACCTCGTGTATTAGTGCCAACCGTAATTACAGGTGGGCACATTTGCGGATTGATGCACCAAGGACGACTGGCCAAAACTAGAGCAGATGTCACGGGGGCTTGTATCCTGCGAGGCTGATCGATTGGCCTTGGCCCATATCTAGCCCGCGCAAGTGGGTCGAGGGGCTGATTAGACCTCGTAGCTTCCACTGCATCAAGTTTATGCGCCCGACGATAAATACAATCATAATAAACGCTTTATCGGTAATGTGCAAACAAATAACACATGCGTTTACCTTCGCCTATTATTACAAAGTCTACCATTATTGTAATTGCTTGTAGTGTTATTAAGCTAAGTAGAGCTTAAGGCTTTTCTTGGGTTTATTTTTAAAATAATACGATTTTGTGTCCAGTTTTAAAGGCGTTTCACATCTGTGGTCTGACATCAAGTCTGGTCTGACCTAGAATATTTCGTGGTAAAATTTGTTATTTTCTTTATATAAAATTTGATTTTTTTGCCTGAAGCAAATCTAATTAAAATATTAAGAACTAAGATTAGGCAACCTATAAACAGTTTTAGAAATGTTCTATGATTGATTACTCATAGAAAATATTATTTTCCAACCAAAACGTCGCGCCCCTTTCCCGCTGCTCGGGCAACGTCAATTTGTTCTTGCTGCGTGGATTGATAACACTAAGTATTTATTTTTCGTTGGGTCAGTGGAAGCTGTGGGTTAAATCCCGGTAGTAGCAAGCCTTATTTGATGTTTCGTGTGTACAATTCGTGTATTGCGTGGCACGTATGATTTATTGCATAAAAGTAGGTAATAAGTGTAAGGCAATATAGTTGTCTAGTACCTACCTACCCTAGTAGTTTCTAAGACAGTGAAACATACCTACCTACATTCTAATCTAAAATAAACTCGCTAAACAAACTTTCTAAATTAGATTTGTTTTAGAAACTTATTTTATTTAAATAACGTACTTACTTAATTCGAAACGGTGATCACAAAATTTTGATATATCATTTTTTTTTTAGTAACGACCTATCTACTCTTCTCGTAAATACATTCGTGTTTAAAGATTCATAATTTTTACTTACCTATATCTTGAAGCATCGCTTTGCATATGAGTAAATCGTGTGTAGGTATTTATTTTTAGTAGAGACAGTCTATTCGGACGCATAGAGAAGCGTCGTCGGTCGCCCACCCTGTTTTAAGATACTTGTGTACCTATCGTTATATCCTAAAGTACTCCTTAACTAAAACTGAAAATACAAAGATTAAGCATTGCCATTCAACGTGGCAATGCTGCCAGCATTTTAGGAACAATGCCCACTGGTAGCGGTTTGTTAGATTAGTGTAGTTTTAAGTGTTTTTGTAAGTTCTTTCGTTTGTTTGTTTTCTGATTAATTATCCTTACTTGAATTTTACAATAAAATAATATTTTAAAAATAAATGAAAATATGAATGCAAAAGTATGTGTTTATTACGGATTCATGGTTCTACGCTTCAACCAATTGATGTAGGATTGTCTCCAAACTACAAAGATACCTAATTTATATCCCGAAACAAAAACCAGAAAATCGGCAAAGAAAAAGCAATAAACCAATTCTACGCTGACGGAGTCGAGGGCAAAAGCCAGCTCTTAATAATAGTTTTATAATTACTAGAAAACAATTGTTTTATAATTGTTTTATAATTACATATTTACTTACTAGAAAAAAACAAAAAAGTTAAGTTAAAGTTTTTTATTAACTAACGGAACCTTTAATTTGATGACAGTTACTTTGATATTTGAAAATGGAAAGTACCGAAATTTTTTGTTACTATCTGTGATAACCGTGTCTGCAAATTATTAAAAGGACGTCTCTCTGAGACTCGATAGTTCGATACGTTTAGTTGACTCTCTATTATACGCCGAACATTGTTAATATTGGATTTAACAATGTCCAATCAAAAGGCGTAGGCACCTACGTTTTATTGGGCGTTTTGCAATTTTAAGTCACTTAATCAACGTCGAGTACTAAGCCATTAGCGAGGAGCTTTCCTGGTTTCCAATATGGTTAATCATTTGAGAACAAGCTGCAACAGCTGCTTTCTCTTACTACTTACGATGTGATGACTGATCATGATAGAGGTAGTTTTTTCATGCGCCTTGTAGTAACAAAATTGTTTTTATATATCTGTCTGTTTGTTACGCCTTCACGACTAAACCACTAAACCGATTTTAATGAAACATATTCACACAAGGGTTGACTACGATAGTTTACCACACCAGCAATTTGGAAGTTGCCGAGGGAATAACGTTAAACGATTGACAATGCTTTTGCAGTCAGCAGATAGCAGATAGATAAGTAAGTACCTATCTATTAGTAGGTCTCAGAGCCGGCTTTGGTCGTCGGGTTGGTCATTTGCCTTTTTAGTGCCATAAATTACTCGCATCCCCCTATAATTTACTCACATCACTGTACATAATATTTAATCATAGTGAAATTTCGACAGTTTACTTTTTCCTTGGAAAAACTGGCCCAGTTCCTCTTACTGTGAAGCGACTATCGTTTAGCATTCTGGGATTATCTGAATTAGGTACGAATATTGTTGCATATTTTTATTGATTGCCTTTAAAAAAAACTGCAAAATAAACGTATCTACACAGAAACACGAATATAAATAAGATTAATTTTAGTAATGCTTGGTTATATTAAAAATAACGGAAATGGAACGTCAACTAATAAACCTATGGTATTACATATTTCCAAATTCTGCGCCAGTTTATTTGAATTATCAAATAAACTGCTTTTTAAAACTAGTTAAGAAAAGCATAAAACGTTGTCTCATATGCATTTCGCATCTTGTTTGGATCGCGAAAGTATGAGTTGTGGACCTGTCCGTCCAGTCGGAACCATTCCAAAATTAAGTAAATTTGCAAGAATACGAAAGTTGCAGGTGAAGAATAGCTTAGTCTCATACTAACCCGTCGAAAACCAACTAATCATAGGTTATTAATTAAATTGCACCTGATGCAATTGAATTACATTCCAACACAACTCCTCCTCCTCATTCCTAGACACCTACCGCTGTGTAACACTTACGGGCTCACGGGTCAAGTAATTATTGCCGATCGAGTTCGCCAACGATGTGTTTCTTAAAAGAACAGCAGCCTTTATAGTTAGAGTATGTGTACTCACCTATAGTCTTGAGGATCTGCAGGTCATCCAGCTCGTACTCCTTTTCCTCCTCCGAGAAGTCCTCCTCCGTGGAGGTGGAGTCCTGCTCCTCCGTGGAGGACGCCATGGACAGCGAGCGCACGTCCGAGCTCAGCTCGGAGCTACACTCCCGCACCAATTTCGCACTGGCCATCATCATTTCTTCAATTCAATGTCTAAACCTAGTTCCTTTAGTTCATATCAATTTCCTTTATTTTCTTTTTTCCGAAGCACACGAAAT
>OZ014439.1:8956229-9001115 GCA_963966035.1 Acleris laterana
TATACGCCAGCTTGCTATCTCGAATTCAATAGCAGGGGCCGGTAAACGATCCACTTTAACAGTCATTTGTAACCGATAACTATCGCTGTTTTACTATTTCTTATAGATGTAATATAGAGTAAGACTACATTTTACTGTCAAAATATTGCTTGTTTAAAAGGCCCTTTCATAATGGGGTTACTCTGTTAATACAAATTTTGTCTAAGATGCCGCCATTTGCCTTAGTATGGGACTGTGTGACACGTTCATTGGGACTCTTCGGAATGCAGTGGCCATTTTAAACGTAACCAAAATCTTAAAATTACGATGATTTTTAAGAGGTATCCAATGATCACTCGATATTATAATGTAAATAATAATAATTTACGTGTTCTTTACATGTATGGGACGTACCGGAAAAATATTTTTTTTTCAACAATTTATTTTACAACTTTGTCGGCGTAGTTTAAATTGATAACTATATTAAATTACAGTTTACCGTACCAAGAATCTCCGAGTAAAACTGCAGACAGACGGACATACGGACAGACGAAATTTGAACCACGTACCCAAGACACAAGTATTGTGTGGCCGCTCATCATAGTACGGATAGAACACTTCGACGTTGTCTTCCACCTTCTTCAGCAGGGGCGAGGCGCAATTTAAGTCGTAGTACGCCAAAGACCCGTCGCCGTACCCAACTAACACAATCGAGTGGCCTTTTTGCTGAAAAACATTCAATTATTAAATCTATTAATTTAATTTAATTCAATTTAATTTAATTTAATGGCCAAGTAACAATACCTGAAGGTACATTTAGCAAGTCAGGTTGGTACATATTTTCCTTAAAAGGAACATGCATGAGTTAAATGGGTTTTGTTGACAGAATACTTTAATTTTCTTTTTAAAATCATTAAGTGACAAATCAGTTACTTTGCAGGGCACTAAATTTTACATATTAATCTTAAGTGGAATCCCTTGTTTAAAACATTTCTAATAAAATTATATTTTATTCAACAATAATAACATAAAAAAATACAACAAAACACAATAACTGAAAAAGAAAACTAAAATTAAATAAAACTAACTCTAAATATATAAATTAACTAAAACATTAAATCTAAGAATGGCCCCTGCGGCATTGTACCAAAGATGCTGGCAGCATTTCCTCGCTGGATGGTTAAACTTATACGTTGAGCGAGGAAACTGCCAGCTCTTCGGTCTCCCGTGACGTCAATGAGCCTCTTCGAAACTTCTTTGAAGAGGCTCCGAGCGCTAGGACCCCACGGACCAAGGGTCTCGACGCCGAATGGAATAAACATATATTCTGGGCCGAGACCACTATATTTTACTACCTTCATGCTTTCGGCCGCTTCAGCTGCCGCACCTGCCCTATTAGAGGTCTGGTGGAGATGTGATGGGGCTAGCGTGTCTACACAGGTTGCATCCCACACTAGCACCCGTCCCATATTCCACGGGACCAAAGTCATTCCGTCAGGTCTCTTGCCATCATTTCTAGAAATGCCTGTCGGCTCTAAAAGAGCCGGGACCTTTATTGAGGCAAGAGACCGACGAATGATGTCGTTGAGTGCGGCGTGTCTGGAAAAGCGGCCAGCACTTCTCTGGCAAGAAAGTCCGTGATGTCCTAGCCGATCTACGTCACTTCCGCAGGGGCAGCGATGTGGAGCGCAGACCGGGACCCCAAGGCGAAGGCAAACTGAAAGTCGGAGTGTGTTAGGGTCTAGGAAAGTACCAGTGCTTGGCGAGGGATGAGCTTGAAGCCAGTATCCAGCCTCCCTTGTACCGACTGCTAAAATTCTAGCACGATCCGCTGCGCAGCACTGGCTAATAAGGGAATCAACAGTCAATTTACATACTATGTCATCCCAACACCTCTGCGATTTTGGGTTTTCAGGAAAATTTTGACCGGGGCAAGCATTTAACCACCCATTCTTTGCGTCCTCCAAACCTGAAGTCTCATAGTTTAAAGGGAATTCCCTAAGGATTTTTCCTATGAGACTAGAAGAGCTATGGATCGACGAAAGAAAAGCTGGTAAAGCAATACTAGAAATTTTGCGGATCCCTATACCACCGTACCGAATCGGGAGGGATCCTTGGGTCCAGGAATGCTCGCTTAGCTGAATATTAAGAATAGATTGCAGGTTACTTTTGATCAAAGTATCAATTTTCGACAAAAGATCTTGATGTTTCCAGAACGGACAGCAGCGAAGCACATAAGTAAATTTAGGGACAAAAAGACAGAATTTAATAATTAAAAGGGCAAAATGAGGACTAATGTCAAGAAGCCGATGGGAATGATTTTGAAATTTAGAAATGGAATTTTGAATATAATCTGAAAAACTTTCTTCAAAAATAGGAGATCCCAGGAGGCAAAGTGTTCTTTTATCTACTATTTTTATATTTGGTGCAATTTTGTTGAATTTTTGTGTTATGTCATTGTCAGCGTCGGAAGGTTTTTGGATGAAGAGTTCACACTTATCAAAATTTAGCTCTAAACCAATGGATTTAAAGTTATTTTTTAAAGATGAAAGATCGGAAAGTACTGTATTTACATCACCTCCTAAGGTCCCATCATCTAGATACCAAATATTAAATTTTGAAGCTAAATTTTGAATTAAAGGATTTATTAAACATTTCTTAGTTCTCGTTTTAGGTATGTATAACTTATATTTATTTCATGTGTTAAATTTGTGGACGTCTTTCCTTGTTCTCATAATAATTATCTTTATCAACACACATGACATGCGTGAGAAAAGTTTTCATTAACCGCCATTCTTGACGTTCTGTTTGTGTGGTCGCAAAAATTAGTTTATTTGTTGTTTATAGATTAATGTCTTTTATTACGTAACAGTTACATAAACAACTATTATGGATTTCCACTAAGCTGTTAAATATGTACAAGGAATAACTATCATTGTTCCATCCTTTTTGAAGTATTTCCTGGCGGATTCGTAATTGTCTAAATTAAGCATTATTCTGAACGACCGTTTTTGTAGTTTTAGTACTTTTTGAATGTCTGATCCAGGCATAGTATGTGATGGTCAAAGGTTTATTATTAATTAGTGGGTTTAGTTTAATATTAACCTTGTTACCGCTTTTTTTTTTACTGATTTTGACAAGTTTTAATTTATGGCTCACATTGTCAATTTCTTAACCTAATAATGTTGTTTTTGTTTTATTACTTATTTCGTACGTCACCTACATAATGTCGTCAATCTCATTTTTATGTTTCATTGTATAATTTATTATTATTACTGTAGTATTTTACCGTTGAGCATTATACCGTTTAGGTGAAACCAATTTTTTACTGTAAACATCTACATCTTACTACATCATAGCATCTTTTATTTTATTCCCACGTGGGTGTCACCAACAAATAGTGTTAAGAGTGAATTTTATGATTAGCTAGCTGGTAAATCGTTGATATTAATCAGGAACAATACAGGACCGAGTATAGAGACACCAACGATTAATTGGACCTCATGAGATTGAACTCCTACTACTATTTGGGTTCTATTTTCACGGTAGCTTTTGATTAAGTTAAGTTGAACACCACGAAAACCATAGTGTATAAGTTTTTCTAAGAGGACGCATGTCTTAAGCAGTCTAAGGCCTTTGATAGGTAGCAAAATAAGCTAGCGCACTTTTGTGATTCATCATATTATAATTATAATCTCCATTTGTATTATAATAAAATAAGCTCTAATGCACGAACTACAATTACGTCACGCACGTACGAACGAATGGCCAAAAATCTAATGAAAAACACGATTTTTTTCATCAGTCGGATCAGCGGGATTTTACTATATTTATAAAAAGTTTGATTTTCTTGGGAGATTCCAAAAACAGGATGAATAACTTACCTTAGACCACGTAACAGAAGTGGCTTGGTATAACTTTCTATCCGAAGTCATTGTCATTCTTAGTTCCGCAACTGGTTTTAATTTTTCAACAAATTTATTGCTAAAAGAACACAAAAATTATATACCTGCTTAACTTTAGCATTTTAAATGGTTATCATACTGTTGTAGGAACAGCCAGTAGCTACAATCTTTACATAGTATAAAACATAGTAGCTTCCCGCCGTCTGAATGTACGCTTAGATCTTTCAAACTAAGCAACTGATTTTAATGCGGTTTTCATCAATAGATATAATCATTCAAGAGGAAGGCTTTTATACAATAAATTCTAGTTTATGTACGAGTATTACACCGAGGGCGGGTTGCTAGTCGAGTATAAAATTATGTACATTTTATTGTTCACAGGAGGATAATTCATTGACACACATACCAACTTTAAACTGGAAGAACACTTACTCCTTGACTACTGTAGTAGGATAGGGGACGGAAAAGATATAAGCGGATCCACTAGAACATGCCGCGGCAAGTAGCCCTAACCGGCAGATCTTGCCATCTTCTAAGGTCTCAGGTAGGACGTCCCGAGCGCCGGAGGGACACCAGTCTACCGACCATACTGTTCCGAGGTCGTGTGCTATACCGTAAGCTATATTCGGTAACCTGTAATCAGACATGAACGTGTTCATGAATATAGTCATACTAAAACGCAAGTAATTCGAATATTTTTTTTACCTAATAAAATAATGGTGCTAAGTTATTTTTTTCTGGTACTTCTTACCCTTTACACACGCCAAAGTCCCATATCTGTATTAAGCTTTCATGTCGCGGGGTCTCGTCGCATTGGAAGCGAGGACTGTCGACGCCTTTGTGGCAGGCCACGGCGAGGAAGTTGTGGTCATTAGACGCATCACCGACGCGCAGGGGCACCCACGTTAGGCAAATTATACACCCACCCACAAACATCACCTGACCTAAAGTAAAAAAAAACACGTAAGTATTTTTTTTCCTGTAGTTAGACACAGAGGTACGAATAACCGTTATGAGTCAGGGGTGCGAATTATGAAAAAAAAAACTAACCGTCTCCTGCTTTAACTTCAAATTTCTTTAAAGTCGTCCAATCAAAACCAGATTTAACTTTACATGAATTCTCCATCGATGGCAGGTATTTAATTAATTCATTTTCAGAAACTACTTCCCGCTCACACGATTTCCACTGAGGAAACAAAGTTTCGTCGGTGAGATATCCATTACAACTGAAATTAACATATTATGTTAAAAATAATACGGTAATATTCAAATAACAACAACATTCAAGTACAACAAATATGTATTTACAAATCTCGATCACTTTCCAACAGGTATGCCTGTGGTTTCTTCACTTTAAATGATAGTCTCGACAGTTTTGAAGGCACAGGTCCTGAAACGAAAAATCTTTTAATACACCGGAATATTAGTATACAAAATAAAGCTACCTGTAACGCGCTCTCAATCTCAATTGGCTTCAAAGCAGAACAATTGTTTTCATTTTGTATGCAGACAAGCCTTCGATTTTCAAAATGAAAACAATTGCGATTGAGAGTGCGTTAAGCAATAGCCCCTCTGTTTTAGGACGGAAACACAAGGGATTGGGTGGCCCTTTTAACATTGAGCACCAGAGCGTTCTACAGCAAAAACTGCGAGAGGCTAGGTTAAGTTCACTTCATAGTTGGAATGAAGGTTCATTACCACTATATATTTTTTTAAATCTAATTGTTCCTGTCACAGATGTCATTTGGCAAAGGGTCGAGCAGGCTAAGCTAGCAAGATTAGCCCCCACGAGGAATTTGGTTATACTTTTAGGTGGAGTAGTGGCAGGACCTAAGAACACTATAAATACCAGCCTTCGATTTTTTGACTTATTCACGAAAATCTTAAAAATTCAAGGATTTTTTTTTACTTTTATTTTAGCTAAATTTTGCAGGCGAGAGTAACCATATAAAATCACTATAAGAAAATAGAATGGAGTTAACAATGCATATTTTTACAGACAGTACACCTACCAAAAAATTACGTGTCTAGCCACTATTGTCAAATAGCCTTGCCTATCTTGGTGCGTCATGCTCATGTCAAAAAAAAGTATTCAAGTAAGTATCAAAAGTGTATTTGCATTCTGACTTTCTCCAGATAGTTCCTATGTACAGCCAAAGAGATTGTAAAAAGGTAAATTGTGAAAGTCCTAGACCACTTTGGACTCCATGCGATAAAATAAAATGGTAGTGGAGAACAAACCTTGTTCCAAGTCTTACCAGGTATTCTTATTCTTTCTTGGCCTTTCTTTTTAGGTTCCTCATTTTCCGCCACGGATATGTCGGAGTTGCCCTCGGACTCCAGTGATTCGTCGTCAGACTCTCCCACATCCGCTTCAGAGCTATCATCCCCGCTGAACTCGTTGTCATTTGTTTTGTCACACGTGTGTGACTGCAACTCTTCTTTGAAATCTGAGCCAAATCCACAGGACTCGCATTTATAGGGGTGCTGTAAATAAAGCAAAGATTAACTCAATATAAACTATTTGTTTAACAAAATATCAAAATATCCTTACACTTACTGACAAGTTGTGTTATACTGTGTGCCAGATAGCATGGCAATTCAGGACATTGACACCCCAATACCAAAATTCCCCATTAGTAAAAACTAATAACTACTCCTACCTACCTACCTAACGAGTATTTTTTACTTTCGCTAATGTATTGTGGTACCGGTGATACATTCATCTAGTCAAACCAGTTAGCGTTGCAAGGGTTGTAAGTCTTGTCGCTTATAATAATTTTACTTACTTTTTCTTTTCATGAATCGCGATTTCGAATATAAAAGCTTAATGCTTTTATATATATTATTTATAGTTCAAATTTCTTTACTTGTTAAATTAAACTAGGGCAGTAAAAATAAAAATACAAAAATGAATAGGCATTTTAGTTGTATTTTTGGTAACAGACGTTTCGTTCTAGCAATATTCTTGTGGTAGCAATATGGGTCGACGACGACGCCGTTTATTAGGTCCACCAGTAGATGGTGCAGCCTCCAAATCCATTCTTCCACAACTTCACCACAACAACAAATAACATAAACAATGAAAGCAAAAGAAATAACAGGAAACATAAACAAAAAAATAAACTAATAACCAAGAACAGTTACCACCAAGAGCGCTTCCAAAACTTGACCAAACGCAAGCTTACTCCGAGATGGAATTAACTTAAACAAAATGTGGACCGCGGACGACGCACCCCTGGCGCACCCTAAGCGTGTCCTTCGCCCGAAGTGCAGAATATAAACATTCTAAATCATAATTTTTTGGGTTGAGCAATTCTTTTATTTCCCTGAATATAATATACAGTGGTCGCCAGATAATTAGGAACGCGTTCGATTTTCCCATGCAATTGCCTACAAATATGACCTTTCAATTTTGACCACCAATGAAAAAGTTCTTGACCAATTTTTTTTTTATGTACACTTCCCGTAACTAATAAACGAATGATTAAATGTATGTATCGCTGTTGAAAACAAATCTTTCATTTTATAAGCATTTGAAAAAATATAATGTTGCTCAGCACATTTTTTTTTAATCCCTATAAAATATAAGATCCGCTTTACAACAGTAGTAACCTTAGTTGATAATCTAAAGTTAATTGTATTTAGAAATAAAATTGGTCAAGAACTTTTACATTGGTAGTCAAAATTTAAAAGTCATATTTGTAGGTAATTGTATTACATAACACCCCTCTTTTTTGCGTTGGGGGTTAAAAAACGCAAGTTTTCCTAATTATGTGGCCACCACTGTATTGACTTAAAACTCTTAAAAGACTTACGTTTCATATTTTTATAATGCAATTTTAATATAAAACTCTCTTATGCATATGCGGTTATGTGTTAATATTTTTTTACATCATACCTAAATACTGACTGATATTAAAAAAAAATCTAAAAACCTTAAAAAAAATTGTCACTGCAGTTTTCACTTTTCACCCTGTACCACAATACTCTAGCGATATTCATTTTTAGCTATTTACGAATGGTTTAGCGATAGTTTCTAATGAATA
Source organism: Acleris laterana (assembly GCA_963966035.1). Taxonomy (NCBI): domain Eukaryota; kingdom Metazoa; phylum Arthropoda; class Insecta; order Lepidoptera; family Tortricidae; genus Acleris; species Acleris laterana. The sequence goes on from OZ014439.1 coordinate 8,964,163, forward strand.
AGGATAACGGGATACATGTGTCAATGTAACATATTGCTACCTTATTTGTCACACAGTATTAGTCCCTTAGATACAGATGTAGTGAATCATACTACAGATGTAGTGAATAATCCTTTTTTCCATCTTTTTTTGTCAAGTTCCTATTTATCTTGTTTTCTCAATTACCTTCAATACGAGTACATACTCAGTAATAAGACAACTGAGAAAGCAAGAAGACACACTTAGCCGACACCGGGCGGTGTCGTTTGATTATTCACTTTAATGTACGGTAGCGTATACAGCGTGCGCAATCCGAATAATTTATAAGACCATGCAAGTTAATTATAAGTATTTATAATTATAACATACCGAATTCAAAGATTTTCAAAAACTTATTACATATTATAATATCAATTTTAGTTATTTTTTAATATCTGTCACCGAAATGCAAGAAATAATATGCTTATTTATTATGATACATCTAAGAATAAAGCTCGAATGCTATCGGATTTCATGAGATATTTTTTTCCTATTATGATATCAAGCAAGTACGCAACAAGGATAAAGAGTAATAAAAGTATTTGTATTGTATTGTAAGATACTAACCTGACTCAAATTATTGTTGTAGTTTTCTATTACCGAACGCGCCCTGAAAATTAAATAAATATTATAAATGTGATAACACTTTATTGTACGAGCTAAAACAAAAAAAATAATACACAATACAATTAAGACAAAAAATATTTATAAACGCGACTTATTTTTCGAAGTGGTTGATGAAAAAGATTTCAACATTTTATCCTACCACTTTTTTGGCGTGACTAATATGTATATTCATGCCAAATTACAGTTTTCTATCTCTAAGGGTCTCTGAGCTAGGTTGCGGACGGACGGACGGACGGACGGACGGACGGACAAGGCGATACTATAAGGGTTCGTAGTTTCACCACGGAACCCTAAAAACGGGACATCAAATCGCTTACTTTTGAGCAGCTCGTCTTTTTCCCGATACAATAACTTCTTCTTCTTCTCTTATCGCATTCTTTCCATCTTTTATTAATTTGAGCTCCTTAGAATGATCTTGCACCTTGTGTATCATCATATGCTGATTCTTGTATATACATAAATATTTATTATTGCATATTTCACATACACTTTTGAACATTTCAATTTGCTGAAAATTTAAGTTAGATATTATTTTATGTTACATTCGGGAAATTTATATTGGGGAACGTTGAAATTAACAAAATATTAGAAGATTACGAGATTTTTGCCTTTCACTAAACGGCAAAACGCAGAACTAAATTGAATAATATTCGGCAAACTATCTCTATGTAGTCCATTAGAATCTATTTCTGATGAAGAAAAAATAAACGCTACTTGGACAAAGTGACGGGCGAAAACTAGTTACAAATATATTCGTCGAGTTTTACCTCTTCAGTCTTGCCACATGTTATAACATGCGCGTAGAAGCCTGCATATGAAGCTCGAGTAGCTCCGCAAGTGTGACATTGTAAGTTGTTTGATGCTTGTCTGTATTCCTTGAGATATCTTTCGACAGCGTATGGGTTTTTTAAGTCCTAAAACCAAACAAGAGGAGCGTTTAGAAAAAAAAAAGTGTAGGTAAAATACAATTGCGTTAAAGTTGTTAATACGTACAATAGGCGTTTCGCCTATTACCCATGTGATGTTGTAGTGTTTTTTCATCGCGTGGTCCTTCCATTTTGATGGTTTTACTTCTTCTTGACACATGGCGCAACGGTAATTTGCTAGAACCGAATAAAAATTATTTATTAACACATTTTGCATAAACGCACCAACGTCGGCGAGGCCAGAGTTGTTAGCAATGATTAAATCAACATTGTGTATTTTCGTAGATATTAGTGAGGCTACCCTTAAAGGCATTAACATTAATTGTGAAATCAATTAATGATATTTTTAGGCTCTAGTGACCGAATTTATATTAACAAACAACCAGTAGGTAGTTTTATTATAGTAATTAATATGTTGTACCTTGATCGGACACTGGGCCGATACCTTCACTTTCAGTTGAATTAATTTTGAAATCAATAACAGAACAAGTTTTGATGTGAGTCAAATAACTTTTTACATATTTTCTCACTAAACCACATTTGTTACAGGTTAAGCCGCCCATTTTTTTGGCAATTGCATATAAATTTTCGTTTATATCTGTAAAGTCGTCCAGATTCTGTAATTCACAAAATAAATTAAAACGGTTTCACATCAAATGTTACATTGAGAATATTATATTCTTCACTGAATACCAGACAAAAAGAGAAAAGGGCATATACGGACATGTATCAGCAGCAGAAGTAGGTAGAGTCGACGGTCGAAAAGCTCAAAATCAATACACAGTCTTATTGCTGTAGGAGTATAAGAGCATTTTGTACATAATTATGAGTTTTTCGACTGACCACCTGCTGCTGCCTGTACGCACCAGTCAACGTCATATCATTCAGCCATTATTTCAAAATATTTTAATGGACTAAGACGAAAAATATAAACAAGTATTTGACGTCGTTCGTACGTATTACAATTATCGTGTTCCAACATACCCAAGGTTTTTCATCTTGTCTCCAAGCTAAGTAATTATGGTACTTCTGTGTGTGCTGTATCCACTTGCCCGGCCCCACCACGCTCTGACACACGCCACAGGTGCCGCCGCTATCGAAATCTATGCACGAATCAGTTAAATCCAAAGAACTGTCTGCTTCAAAAGACGTATCCTTTGTCGTAGAAACATCCTACAATAAATTATTTTCATTAATTGACACTGTAAAAGATGACGGACACAAAGGCATTGTATTCATATAATATAAGAATGAGAACTTACTTGACCGCAGAGTTTGATATGGTCTAAATAGTTCTTTACAACTTTTCGTTTTTTCCCACATTTCTGGCAGTACAAGGCTCCACTTTGTTTTATTATATTACATAAATGTTGATAGACTTCTTTTTTCTTATTTACATTCTGCATCAAAAAAAAACCTTATTTACGGAAATAAAACTAGTAAGAGATCGAGCGTTTTTTTAACATTCTGATAATAACAGTCAAATTCGCACACATATTATACCAACAAATATTCTAATTCTTGTTATTATTTACTAGAAGACGATTGTTATTTTAGAAGACATGTTAAAGGCGAAACCGTATGCAAAATAACGGTCACTTATACAAATCTTCAAAAAAAATTAAGGACAGGACAAGAATAAAGGAAATCCAACTCACTAAAGAGGGTTCGCCTTTTTTCCACGCTAAGTATTCGTGTTTATCAGCAATGTGCGCTATCCAACCGCCGAGCGCCACCTCCGCGCCACACACCCTGCACTCCGCGGGCCCCGCAGGCGCCGACGACTGCGCCCCGTCGCACTGTGTTTCTGTGAATCCTGGTTCCGGTTTAGTCAACAAATTTTCGTCTTCCGACTAAAATAAAAAACGTTTTAATTATTTCCTCATTAACCACATTAACCACAGAACATTAACATTAAACCTGGCCAGAAAGATTTTTCATTCTTCCTTTCTTACTTCAAGCCCATTGCAGCTGTCGATGTGCGCCAAATAAGATTTCACATATTTCCTTTGTAGTCCGCATTTGGCGCACTTCAGTCCCCCGAACTCCTTCGCGATTGCGTGTAAGTGTTCTTTAACTGCAGTCTCGTCATCCACATCCTGGAGATTAAAAAAAATGTTTTTTACACATTTCTTAAAGTTTAATTGACGACGTGGTTTCAGACCACTCTCAAAGTAAAACTTAGGCCATGGCGACATAAAGTACAAAATAATAGTCATGAGTGTCATGACTAGAGTTAGGACTTTTGGGTGTAAATCATGGTTTTAGAGAGAGTCGCTATTTCCTATTTATTATAATACAAGCCACTTTGATTTTGACCTTCAGTATTTTAATATTTCAAAATTAATTTATTCATTAAACCTATAAATCAATATAAATGAACTTTGCTATGGAGGATATATCTGCTGTGAAAGCGTTACAAACAAGCAAATATTACTAGGTATGGAATAACCGAGCTAAATTTGTATTTACTTCATTTTGAAATATGACCATACTGAAGGTCAAAATCAAAGTTTCATATATTATAATTAGGAAATAGCGACTCCATGGATTCTAGACCCACGATATGCCACCAAATCCTAACCCTAGTCATGACGTCTGTGAGACGTATACCACGTCAGTTAAAGGTTAATGTAAAACTACCGTACCACTCCGTGTAATAATATAATGATACAAAACGATGCCCTTTTATTTCGGAAAACAAAATCGCATCTTGTATATATTTTTCGTGCAAGTGGCCTTAAAGCACAAAACACGCAGATCGCGGACTCGCACCAGCGTTCGGTTATTTAAAGTATCTATACAGGGTGAGCAATTCAAATGGGTTAATACGGGTTATGGGTTATGGGTTATTTAAAAAAAACTTGCGCTTTTATGCCGGGAGGAGGTTGCGCAGCTTGGGCTCAATTTATACTTTATAATTTACAAATAAAACTATTATCTGACCAAAAACAGAGTTTTCAGCTAAACGAAATTTTATTAAATATGCCTCACCTAATGCAGCAAATACCTATATTAAATTACCAATCGATTTTAGAGCAGCACACTGTGGCATTAATTGCCGATAAAAAATAAAAGTGCTGACCATAAGTAACATACTTACTCGTAGTAGTGTTTCTCTATAATGTTTTTGTTTGGTTTGCATTAAAGTGTTCTGTATTGTATTGTATTGTATAAACTTTATATAGTTGCTGACCAAATTCATTTTTCTTCTGACCAAAACGTCAATATTTTGCCAACCGTTAAATGTTACCCCTATAAATTACCAAAACCGAACACGTACCAAAACCGGTTCTCCAAATTTCCAAGCCAGATAGTTATGTCGTACTTCTAGATGACTGTTCCACTCCTCATGCTCCACGTGTTCTCCGCAAACGCCACATTTTGACGGTCCATCGCCCACAGGCGCCGGTGCGGTTTTATCGCGAACACTCCTTCCAGAATCACTTTCCTGCTTAGCTGATTCAAATACAGAGACAACGTCTGTCGAGATATCAAAAGCGCTTTTATTTAGAGATTCCTAAAAAAAAACTATGTTAGTATACATATATGTTAAAATGTTAGCTAAAGAAATTTTTAATTAGTCATACTCACGCTCGGCCCGTTACAGCGTTTAAAATGAGTTAAATAAGATTTCACATATTTTCTAGTTAGGCCACATTTCGAACATTTCAGTCCTCCATATTCCTTGGTGATATCGTATAAGTGATCTTTAACAGCTTCTTCATCATATATATCCTTAAAGTTAAATAACATGTGAATTGTTATTCTTTTGTACCTACGTTATTTTATATGATTAATTTTACAAGTTATCACGACATATTATGTTATATACTTAAATAACTTACCAAAGCCTGTTTTCCACATTTCCACGCTAAATAATCGTGTTTTAATTCTCTATGACTGTTCCAGTGTTCGCTCGGCATAGTCTCCTCGCACACGGCGCACTTAGTGAGCGCGTCATCTACAGACGCCGCTGTTTCATCATTCACATCACTGACAGGAACACGAACTGGTCTTTCAGATTTTAACTCAGGCAGGTCTGATGTGACGTTCAATGCACTCTCATTAAATGACGCCTGAGTTAGAAAATATACCATGCATTTTATTCATATATTATTATTATTTCCAAAATTAAATTACGGCCTAGCAAAAATATACAAATAGTTGCTAATTAAACGACGAAAAATATCAAATAAACGTGTTTTGCAAACTTACACTAATTCCGTCGCAGTTTTTAAAATGAGTTAAGTAAGATTTGACGTATTTTCTTACGCGACCACATTTCGAGCACCTGAGCCCCCCGCACTGCTTTGTGATTGCGTTCAAGTGATCTTTAATAGCATCATCGTCATCCAAATCCTGAAGATTCACAATCATATTATAATTTAAGTACTTAATTAACAGTTTCATTGAAATAAAGTGAAAAAAAATATTCCTTTTTGTAAGTACTCGACCGAGTACTCGAGTAACCCGTGTCATTGCCAAAATTCTCAAGTCTCAACCACCTATAATGTTTATTAAGTTTAGTAATATTAGTAAAATTCAAACTGTCGCCTGGATTTTATGTTGATGTTGAATTATATCTACTTATATGAGCGATTGAGACAGACTTGCGGTTAGCCATAAGTATTTCAGATTTAATCTTAATGCCGTCGCAAAAATGTTATCTTAAAAAACACTCACCAAAATCGGTTCTCCACATTTCCAAGCTAAATAATTGTGTTGTACTTCTATATGACTATTCCAATTTTTGTCTTGCACGGATTCTCCGCAGACACCGCATTTTATACACTTATCAACGGACGCCGCCTCGTTTTCAGCAGCAATATTGCTAGTAGATCCTATTTCTTGATTCACTGCTTCGCCTACAGCGGCATTAAATTTGTCAGATGAGTTGTTTAGTGTACTTTCATTTTGGGATACCTAAAAATTTATTTTAAAAGTGTATTCCGAAAAACGACATGGTTAAATTCAAAATATACGTAATTTATTTTAATTATTTTTTTGATAGAATTCTTATAGGTTTTCCTTTAATCTACAAGCACTGAACTACCTATATATCGTTTTTTTAGGCTCAGTAGTTTCGGAGATCAGGGGGGGGGTCAACTTTCGTCTTCTTTCATGAATAAAATCAAAACTTTATTTCATTAACATTATTTTAGAAATAATAACAAAAATATATTTGAGATCCTCATAACGAGCCCTTTCATTTTATATATAAATTAGTCCCCCGAAAATGACCCTAAAAAATATTTATTTAATTTGGACATCTGTGTTAGGGTCATAGGATTACACCATCACCATCCTACGAAACACCGAATTTGATCCAGTAGATTCGGAGCAAATTGGCTGTTACAGACGGACGGACAGGCCGGCAGACGTGCAGTCGCCGCATGAGTGATCCTACAAAGGGTCCTTTTTTTTTTGCGCAGCCCTATAAAAAAGGAATATAAGGTTTTAAATTAATCTATGCGCCCTTTAACAGAGTTTATGTGCCATTATTTCTATTAAAGAGACTAAAAATTGATTTTAAATCGTGTCTTTAAAATCTTTAATAACTCATTTGCCGGAATAGCCACGTCCCACCTTACGTTTCTAAGAAATTAAACAAGAGAGACATTCGACGGTTGTTAATTAATTACATGAATCCTACTAATATTATAAATGCGAAAGTTTGTGTGTGTGTGTGTGTGTGTTTGTTACTCCTTCATGCTGCAACGGCCGGAGGGATTTGGATGAAATTTCTAATGGAGATGGCTAATACACCAGTGTATTAACACATAGACTACTTTCCCGGAAAATTTAAGGGAATAACGATGACCGAAATCTACGCAGACGAAGTCGCGGGCAAAAGCTAGTTGATTAATAAGTACCTTATCTACGCCGCATTGTTTAATATGATGCAAAAACGCCTTAGCGTACTTGCGAGTTAGACCACATTTATTACAATGTAATTCTCCAATCTGTTTTACGACGGTCGATAAATGCTGGACAACCATCTCCCTATTATCCAAGTCCTGAAACAAAATTATAAAGTTAGAATGGAACAAAAAAAATATTAAGATAAAGAGTACCTTATCATTTGGTCATTGTATATTTGGGCGTGTGTGCTACATAGAAAAACTGCTAATCTAGAACCTACAAATCGATTTGCAAATTAGTTTCCGTAAAAAAAATCAGTTTTGGGACAAGCTTTTATTGCCGACTGCACATTTTTTTTGCAGTCGTCATCTACTTGTCAAGACAATTCTAACAAGCCCTAACACGACGGGTTTATCATGTGTAATTAAGGAGTTCCTATGGCAAACCTGTCTCCATCACCAGACCAGCTCGATGGTAAAATATTATTGTATTGTCATCAGAACAAAGAAGTGGGTCAAATTTAACTAGCAAGATTTGACACTTACATACATTGCAAGTTAAGACTGCGCTGAGCAAACGCCGGCGTCCGGTGGCGCCCTCGTTACTATTATTGTGTTTTCTAATTAACTAAAGAATTTCCTTGGAATCAGACGAAATGTTTTTGTAGTGCAAGTAAAAACACAATTTATGGGATACGTTTTTTCTGTTAAGTTGATAACTCGAAGGTGAATTGTTATTAAACTATAATGATATAGCCTATAAGTTGTGTTTTCACTTGTAGTACAAAAAAAATTCGTCCAATTTCAAGAAAATACTTTAGTTTATAAATTAGAAAACACAATAAAAGTAATGAGGGCGCCACTGTACATCCGGCGTACGCTCGGTGTAGTCTTAAATAAAATTGTGCACAATGTGGTTACAGAATTATTAACAAGTTTTTAGAGTTTTTAGTAATACGGTATTTGACAAAAGTGAAATCAGCTTCTTTTTATGAAACATCAAAAACGCTCCGTTACTATCAAATTTATAGGGATTACTATCTTGTGACGTCACAATCAAACAGCGTCCTTATTGTTGGATTTTATGAATCTTAAAATAGCAAACATAAATAAAATATAGATGTTTTCCTAGTATTTTTATAATGTTTATCTGTTGTTAATGAAAAACCAATTTAATTTCACTCTTGTCAAATAGAATAGCCTATTCTTGAGCTCTACCTACCCCACTCTGGGAATAAAGGCGTGAGCTTATGTATGTGTATGTATGTACATAATGATTTTAAGAGCTATCCAATAATACCTCACTCGACGTCATAAATGTCATAATGTAAGAAAATAGTTTAGCTCTGCATTACTTATGTGGCAGGTACCCGAAATAAACTGTTTAAACGCTGCGTAATTTAAATCCAAAAAAAACAAAATCTGAAACTTACCAAAGCCAATTGCCCAACTTTCCAACACATGTAGTTGTGTTCAGATGCTATGTGTTGTAGCCAATCCGTATCTCGAATATCTCGTCGGCATACGCCGCAGGTTGAGATCGACGCCTCATTTGACAAAGTTGAACGTTGTTCTATACCGGCTCCGACGTTAGGCAAAGCCTATTCATCGAAAAAGTAATTAATTTTAGCATTTAAGTTATTACTCATAACAAAAGTTATATCAAAGACAACGTGTTTTATTAACTTACCGTCACGACGTGTTCGTCCCGTGCGATACCCGGCGCCTTGGTAATTTTATCAGCTTCCAGAATGCTGTTTGACCAACATTTTTTTTTGCTAGGTGACTCTTCAGATTCGTCCGGGTGTGTTGTCAATTTTCTCTTCTGTAAAAACATGAATTTAATTTTTACAAACTCTAAACGAAATCTTTTTTTATTTATTTCCGATGCAGCAAACATGTAGCCGTACCTTTCCATTTCTTGTAGGGTCTTCATCTGATTCTAAGTTTACTTTGTTGCAAGTTGACGAATTTACCACAGGATCTATTGTTAAGTTGTTGTTATCACGTTGGATCTTATTATTTGTTGATTGAATGCCAAGACAGACCTGAAAGAAAATCTGATTTATACTTCTGAATTGCATTTTTTTTGTTTAATATCAGTTCACTTTTTAACGTTGAAAGCAAAATCTCGCGCATATCCTTTAAATTTCGACTCCTAAGTCAATTTTAAGAATTGTTAACTTAGTTTCAAATTAATTTACAGGCAAACTAAGATTAGTTACAAAAGGTATTGTAGACAGCTGTTGTTGTAAATTTATAACTTACAGATGTTTCTGCCGAAATGTCTTCGTTTAAACTATGTTTTTTCGTACTTTTATTGAATGTAATTTCATTACTCTTGTCGCACTCATATTCACGAACAGGAGACTTATTTCCACTGGCATTAATTTCGTTCCAACAAAGTTTTCGGTCTGTACAAGTGGAAATTGCATTTGAAATATATTTGCAATAATTGATTGGCATATCAGTTTCTTTGTCTTCATATGCGTTTACAACGACACCTTCATTGTATATACTAAATACGACATCGCGAGTGCACTCAATATTGCTTTCTCTCCAGAAATGAATATGTTCATATTGACAACAATCATCATAAGATACCAATCGCCCAAAGTCATCACACAAGCAAAACTCCTGTTCATAACATATATTAACAAAACTCTTATCGGTTTGTATTACAAGGTCTATTTTTTTATCATATAGGTAAAAATTCTGAAGCCCATTTGATTCAATTTGATTTGATTTCATAGTTGGTTTAATTTTCTGTTTCCGGACATATGTCTTTAAGTTGTTCAAATGACCATTTCTGTAATAGTTGTTACTCTTAGTTCCGCCTGGTTTTTCTACTCCTTGGATTGATAATTTAGACTGATTACCTTGCTTTCTGTTATGCTTCTCATCGACAGACTTTCGCCTTTGCATATCTGCAATTTGACTTAAGTACTTGGCAATTTCTCTTACTTTTTCCTCTTGAATGGCTGACGTGTTCTCTACATGTACAAGTTTCGTATCATTATGTGATCTCATTTCGTGAAAAGTACCTATCGTGCCATTTTGTACTTTTGATTGTGGTTTATCGTGTTTATGGACTTTCGCTTTATTTTTCTGGCCATCGTGTCGTTTTAAAGATGTACTTTTATGCAATGCAACTGTCTTAGACTCATTTGCAACTACTTTAGTTTCATTGATAGGTTTAATGTGTGAAAACTGCTCGGATTGTTCTATTTTCTTCTTAATATCATTATCCTCTTGTTTGAATTGAAATTCAAACTTGTTATATTCATTCTGCGACTGACATGACTTGCTCGTAAATAAATTGGAACTTGTTTTATGTAAAATATCCATTTTATTTTTGTTTCTCGTATCTACTCTATCCATATTACTTGAATCGGGCTCCTTGTACTCGTCTGCTACTTTAATAGACAATTTTGTTACATCACCTGGACATCTACCTTCTATATCAATTAAAGTTTCATAGTTATCTTTTGATAATATACTTTTACAATCGACACTGGTGTCATTACTTTCAGGGCTTTCAAGGCCTTGGCTTAGTTCTAAGTTTGAATTTATATCTTCATCTATGCAGAGACTTAAACTAACACAGTTCTGCTTGTTCTTATCACTTTCCTCATTTATGGCATCTTTATTCAAGCTAGGATTGAATTTCAAGCCAACATAATTTTGGTGGGAAACACTTTTACTGCACTGACTTTTAGCATTACTTGGATTTTGTAAATTCTTCTCAGTTACTGAAATATTCACAGTATTCAAATCAACATCTTCCCTCATTTCATTACTACACAAACCGTAATCACCATTATTATGCTGATCCATATCAGTGATTCTAGTATTTTTCAAATCAGCATTCCCGACTATCTCCACTTCACCTTGAAGAGCACATGTACTATTCGAAATAAAAGTAGGACTTAAAAAAAGTGATTCTTTCATCAAATTTGCTGTTTCTATGATTGATGATTCATTTTGTGACGGGGCTCTTACGTCTTTTCCAGAAATATTACGGACTATATGTTGTTTCTGACCAATGTTTATATCTTTAGAAAGTGTTTTTTTATCTGGAAATAATAATCTTAATTTTTATCATAAATTTCGATTAATTAATCTAAGACAAAAAAAACATTTTACTTCAATAACATACTTTTATTCGAAAATGTGATTTTTAAAATTTTATTTCATACTAAGTTTCTTCATTTTAAATCTATTGTTTAAAATATTTAAAAAACGTTCAAATAAAAACCGAACTAAATATAAGTAAAAAAACATGCAATAATTAATATAATATATAAAGCTCTCAAAAGAAAACTTGCCTGATACTAAATGATCCATAGTAAATTCTGGTGTACTTCTTCCAACACTGCCTAAATTTATGCCCAACTTTTCCAATAAATTTGGAGGCAGTACAAATACTTCATTTGGGTCATTGTTAATATTAGGTTTTGACCCCTGGCGTTTTGTGACCTTCCCTTTATTCATTTTGGCAAATATGAATAATGTTTTTTTATCTGCAATAATAATATACACACACACCATGCTGAATCAGATTTGGCATACTTTCTAAATTCTAAATACATGACAGTCTTGTACATAGACCCATGGTTAATTTTATTCAATTTTATTAAAATCCTAACTTATGTGAGTAATTATTTATACCTGCAAGAATGCACATAACTGCACATCTAGCATACCTTGCCTGAGAAATGTTTGTCGCTCTGTAATCGCCCATTATTAGTCTACAACGAAAGCAAGAGGGGCACTGACACACAAAATAGAATAAAAAGTAAGCTTTGAAAACCCAACAGATTTTTAGATATTGTCGTCAATATAATTATGTTAAAAATATATAATTACTTTGATTAAAATATTATAGCTTATGGCGACACCCCATATGTAAATCCATCAAGCTGTTTAGGCTACAGATATAGAAATACATACATAGATACACTCGAAAAACTTAACCCTCCTCCTGAAGCAGTCAGGTGAAAAACCAGTTGTGCCAGTAATACGAAAATTTATAGGAAATCTGATACTGAACAATAGGTAAATATTTTTTAATAGCCTGTATGCACCATGTTTTTTTGTCATTATTTTAACATGTGTTTTTTAAACGAATATTACGTATTATTAATAACCATCCTGTATGTACAGTGGAGTTCATAAATATGTATACACTTTAGTACCTTGTTTAAACTGCCATAAATATATGAATTGTCACAACAATTAAAGTGACAAGGTAGGTATACATACAGGGTGTAATCTAAGTCGTGAATCAATTGATCACCTCTGTGTTCCACCCACGAATATGACCAATTTTCACTATAGGACCAAGTCTGGAATCACGAAAAAAAAAATCAGAAAAGTTCAATACGTAAGTAGTCAACCAAAATGTATGAAGCAGCTGTTTTTTTTCGTGATTTCAGAGTTGGTCCCTTAGTGAAAGTTGTTCATACTCGTGAGTAGAACACAGAGGTGATCATTTGATTCACGACTTAGATTTCACCCTGTATTTATGAACTCAACTGTATCATGTTTTTTAAACATGTTTTTAAAACAAAAGGTACCGCCGTGGATGTACCAGGTTCTTATTGTCATGTTTTTAAAACAAAATTTGATTGTAGTGTCTTTTAATTTTCATACTTTTCCATAAATCAATAAAATGCATGTTTTCGACTTCAAGTCACAAAATTATACTAAGTATTAATTTCAATTGATCCCAAATTTGGATGAACATTGAATATTGTCCCATATCGAAAAACAGTGTTGACTGGTAGAGATTTTAATGATACAATACTGTGAGATGTGACTGTGATGTGGTTTTTAGCTATATAGAATATTTTTGGTGAAATCAAATGAGACTTAGGATTTTGAGTTAAGGGGTTTGGGTAAAACTGTTGTCATTTGTAAAAGTCATGCATTTTTAAGGAAAAAGTCATTTGTAATAGTGATAAATTATGATAGATCTATTCAAAATGAATGTATTTTGTTACGACGTCATGAAAAGTGCATCGGAACCGAGATATTTAAATATTTATACCTGGTACTTTCAGTACAAAAAATGTAATACCTAGATCTCCTGTTCTCTAACTTTGACCTACAAGTGCTTTAAACACATCTGCCAGGTACACGTTTGGTTAATATCTCTCTGCTCCAATATTATTTAATGCATTAAATTTTATCCATTTAGATATGTACATTTATATAAAAATATGACAATAATGTTCATACAAATTTACCAAATGCCCTTTTAGTACAGTTATAAAAGATTTGGAAGAAATAGTATAATGTCTGTCTGTCCAACAGTCTGTCTATCCGTCAGGGGGCTGTAGCCTTTGAACTATAATAGGTAGACTCCACTTAATAAAAAATAAAAAAACAACTTTTTTAAAAGTTGAAAATTGAAACGGGAAATCTTCAACTAGATTTTTACTTAATCTTCATTGATACCACGCCAACCACAAATAGTAAAATATTATAAATTATGAAATCATTTTTTTCTGTTAGGCCAGGTTTTAAACCTGGTACTCGATCCGGAAACCAATAAAGAGGTCCTATTTAGTATAAGCAAATAAATACTCTCAAGTCAATGTTATGGTTGATGTAATAAACTACGGTTCTTGCTGTGTTGTATCTCTTTTCTTTCACAGCATTGGCGCTAAGGATGCCAGTTAAATCTTTGTTCCGTGGTTTAAAAATAAAAAAGAACTCAAGTCTATTTATTTTAAACCCCAGAAATTGAATAAAGTAAATTTCAAAAAAAATATTTATCTCTGGACATACCAGAGTTTAATTTACATTTTCATACACAACTGACGTAGTGCACTTGACCGATTATGTGAAAGTATTTTTTTATAGATATTGTTGTAAAAAAGCTGAACTAGCATTTAGTTATCATAAAACCAATTACCAATCATAAATTTATTAATAAAGGAGTACCTATCAATGTTTTGAAAAAGAGGACAAAACATCACAATATTTTAATTATAAAAAAATACAAAAAATATTAAAATTTTCTGAAGTAATTTTGCAAATGAAAAAATAATAAAATAAAAAAATAATATATAAAATGACATTGGACGGGATTCGAACCATGACCGATCCAAGTAGCAATATCACGTGGACACTATGCAACTGAGCTAAAAAGGACGTGCCATTTGCGTTCAAAATCTCAATACCTTTTGTAAATAATCCAAAAAGTTTTTATACAATATAATATTTCTTACTGAGATCACTTAACTGGAATGTAATAAGAGTAACAAGGAATTACGACTTACTTGACTTACACTCATGGTCACGACACAAAATATTTACATTATTAAAGACATTAGGTACCTACATTATAATTAACACTCATTAATAAACTTCTTCACTAATGTACTTTCCCAGGATGATTTTTTATTCCTTTGAGAATTATTCAAAATTTCAATATTTTTTGAAGATATGGTAGGTTAGAACTTGCTTTTTAAATAGCTCGAATTATTGTCCGGATTGATAAGCACTGGATTCTGACTTTTCTGCCTCGCGTCAAATCGTTATTTTGGGGTTCGAGTGGTTTTGAAAATTTTATAATGAGTACCTATAGAATTATATTTGAAATCCCTCTGTAAAGTATTTTTCCTTTACAAAATTTTACCGTTAATGTGTATAGTCATCGTAAAATAAAATATATCACAAACTTAGAGCATTTCTATAGTTGTATCATGCTTGGTCTCATATTTAGGCACAAGAAATACATGCTACAAATATAATGGTTATCTGACTTGAAAACATGATCTTACTTACTTCGTTTTTTCCCAACAGGATGGTTTAAACGATCCGCTACATTCGAATTTTCGAGTATCCCATCCCTTTCACTCGTCATTCTAAACTGCATTGAGAGAACGGGATGGAGCTACCGTTACTTTGATCTTCGATTTTAAAAAGTAGGGCTCCATTCGTCAACCAGCGGGACCCTATCACTAAGTCTCGCCGTCTGTCCATCAGTCCGTCTATCCGTCCGTCCATCCGTACGTCCGTTCAACTTTAAAGAGCTGCATCTTTATCTTCTGAGCTTGAATAAACAGCGGCTTGTTTTTTTTTTGACCATTTGTTATTACCAAAGATTTATATGTATACACTCACACTAGATCAGCAATGCAAGTAAAAATCGTGACACCTCCCTCTGTCGTTACACACATGTATGACGGCTGAAGTTACAGCTGGCACGTGAAAAAGCCGGTGCACCCGCTCGGTCAAGTATTACTGGTAAGAGTGACTGAAATGCCTATCGTCACCATTTGTTTCTAAAATTGACAAATAACGATAAGTCTTAAAGTACTACTAAGGTTCAAAGTTCAGATTTATAATTTATATAATTACACTCAATTAGGTGTATGGCATTGTGAGTGGTGACATAAAAAAATGGCGGCAAATTTAAATAATCACTAACTGGTAACACGAAATGTATAACGAATGGATAGGTACTACTCCATAGATGTAGGACCTTTATTTCCTACCTCTAAAGTCCATTTTTTCATTCCGTAGACTTAAATGACAGCTACAAATGTCAAACGTAAAAATAATGTGGCCAGCTTTTAAGAAACAGTGCTGTTCTTTGTTTCGGTTCGTGGTGTAATTATTAATAAATAACCAACGAAATAAAAATACTATACATATACGTTAAAAAAACCTACTTATCGAAAATTAATAACAGATAAAATTTACATTGTATTCAACCTTTAACCTACTATTGGACAATTAGTGACAATATAAAAAAATTTACACTGACATGATGTAAATATTTGAAAATGTTGTATTTAGAAAAAATCTAATATCTACAAAACCGTGACATTATAACCTAAAGTATCATATCATTTGGAACTTCACGGATTATCCACTCATTGCGTTACAGACACTTTTATATCAATAAACATAAGCACCTACCTATATTTTTTCGGGAAGCACCGGTTGTGAGTTGTAAAAAACAGACAACACCAGAAATGTCATTTTAGTCTACGGAACAAATAAATAGACTTCATGTACTACTCACAATGTGACAAGAACCAGCGTTTCATAGACGTTGTTGCCATTTGAACACTTAAAAAAAATGCTTGTGTCACGATCACGACTTGCTTAGACATATCCTATAATCTGTGGACTTGCTGGTCAGACTCGTTCGTCAGCAAAAATGTTCGTGATTTTTATTAAAAGAAAAATGGGTCTTCACTGGTTGGCTCTAATGTTGCGCAATTTCTTGACACTGGATCGCCGGTCTAGTAGTATTAATAGAAGTACGGTGAATTTAGTACAAAATAATGTTTTTAAAGAAAATGTAATAATAAAGGTCCCCATAGAAGAAAGTATGTTCAACGTATTGTATATTTGTTGTTTTGTAAAAGCGGTAAAATACACAAGCGTCAAATTTTGTATGATTATTGACTATAGTACAGTTACGAGATTTCATTTGGTACCCAACCCACCTTAGATCCAAAATCAATCTGATATTCTACAACAAGAAGATTGAGTTTCCTATACAGGGTGGCCCAAAATTACATTGACAAAGATTTGTAAGAAAATGTTTTTATTACTAATTTACAATATGACATTAAAACATGAAAACCACAATATTTTTAGATAAAAAAAATCAATCGTCTTCAAAATATCCACCTTTGGCTTTGATCCACAGATGCAAACGTTTGTTAAAATTATCAACGATATGCCGCAGCTCCTCCAAGGTTATTTTTGTCCACTCCTTGGTAAGTGTTGCTTTCAGAGCGTCTACAGTTTTGTGTTTAGTGGCACAGGCCCTTGTCTCTAAGATTGCCCACAAACTATAATCCATTGGATTAAGGTCAGGCGAGTAGGGTGGCCATTCTTTCGAGCTAATGAATCCGGGAAAATTGTCCTTACACCACTGCTGCACACTATGGGCCCTGTGAGATGGAGCAGAGTCCTGCTGAAATATCCACGGTTGGGTGCCAAAATGTTGTTGGCTCCATGGAGAACTAAGGCTTCAAGAATATCTCTTCTGTATATTTCTTGATTAATTTTGACACCTTTTTCTATGAATACAAGGGGAGTTTTACCTGTGGAGCAAATACCGCCCCAAACCATGACTGATCCCGGCTTTTGACGGTGAGGGACAACTGCGGCCGGTCCAGGACGACTAGAACAGTATATTCTGTCATTTTGGTGATTATGGGCCTGTTCATCGCAAAAAAATTTTTCATCTGAAAAAAGGATATTTTCCCACTTTTCAGTAGCGGCACGCTGCTTAATCAAACGGCATCTGTCGAGGCGAACTTTTTGATCTTTATCTTCAAGAAGTTGTGCTTTACGCAGTTTGTATGCTTTCAATTGGAGGTCATTAGCGACAATACGTTGCACCGTCGAACGACTTACACCCAGCTCCCTAGCCATTTTTCGTAAGTACTTTGGTCCGTGGATTGCGATCAAGCCTTTTTTTGATAATGTTCCGGAGCCTGGGAGTCCTAACCGTCCTCTTTCTTCCTCTTCCTGGGAGGTCTGCGATATGTCCGAGCTCATTATATCGAAGACATGACAAAAATCAATATTTAACTAAATAATTTAAACAAGCTATCTCTTCCAAAACGTCAACAAACTGTGTCAAATTATAATAGAAAAACAAACGAACTCGAATCGTGTTCCATTTTCAAAATTTTTACTTTTTAAATTTTGTCAACGTATTGGGCCTCGGGTAAGTTACAAATGACTTGACATCTCTAATGACATTGACGACTTCAAGCATATTTTTCTTGAAATGGGTCCTAAATTAACGCTCGTGACCGTACAAACCCTGAAGAGAAACAACAAATACCTAACAAAAATGGTTAAGTCCAAGTCTAACTCGCGCCCAGTGGGTTTTATAATATTCCGATTTGAATCGAATCAGCGCGCGAGCCGAATTCACACTTGCCCATTGTTTTTGTTGTTTCACTTCAGGTCTATGTTTCTATGGCTCCCATTGGATACGGAACCCTCATTGCGCGAGGCCGACTCATACTTGACCAGTTTTAATTTATTTATGGCGGTTTGATATTTATTCTTTCTTCCTTCTATTATTTTATCATAAACTACTATCTCTAACTAGGTACTGTACTGATCCATAGTTCCATTATCCTCCCCGTTTATTAGGTAGTAGTAAAATATTCCGCGTTAGTTAGCGACATTAGCGTTTTAGTTTCTCTAAATATTCGTTACAAAATAAAGCCAAATAATACTTGGCTAATGGCTAAGCATTCGTGTGGGTCCAGATAAAAAAAGTCTACTAAAAATCTTCATAAGTGTCAATTTTTTTGACATGGTCGACTGTCTGTGTCACTCTTGATCTTGATTGACACTATTGACAGCAGCACAGCTGTGGTTGACTGACAGTTTAAAACAGGCGGCATGCGTGCGTCGTGATTTTGTGCAAGTTGTTTGTGTGCTGCACTACAATTATTCAATTAATAAGTTTTAAAATTACTACTTCTACGGACAGAACACAAACACAATTGCAACAAAAAAAAACAAACACATGCTGTGTTCTCAGTTGTGGGTGTAAATAAAGTTTTATCTTTCTAAGCTCTTTGTTGCTGCATATATTCTAATACGGCTACATAATAAGGATGGCAACCAAAGCCTTGGTATTTACTGTGCAAGCAGAATGTGCAGTGACGAAGGCTCGAGCTGGGCTAATGGAGCTGCCACATTACAAAGTCAGAACACCAGTATTTATGCCAGTTGGAACACAGGTAATGTTAAGGCTTTCAACGATTTTTGTAAAAAAATAGTAAACAAATCCAGATTTAAGTAAATATTTACATAATATTTACTTTTTACGCAGGGGACGATGAAGGGTATACTACCAGAACAGTTAGAAAGTTTAGATTGTGAAATAATCTTGGGTAATACCTATCACTTGGGTAACCGCCCTGGCACGGACGTCCTAAGTAAGGCTGGAGGACTTCACAACTTTATGAGGTGGAATCGAGCACTGCTTACAGACTCCGGTGGATTTCAAATGGTTTCTCTTTTGAAATTGGCTGAAATCACTGAGGAAGGAGTTAAGTTCAGATCACCCTATGATGATTCAGAAATAATGTTGACTCCTGAGAAGTCTATTGAAATACAAAATTGTATAGGTATGATGTTTATTAGGTTTCTGTTAATAGTTTGTTAACATGATGTTGTTAGTGTTTTTCCTTTGACTAAATGCAATATTCCATTGATTGTAACTGTTATGATGTACTATTTTTTTAGGCGCAGATATTATTATGCAGTTGGATGATGTGGTCCAAACCACTTTTAATGACTATGATAGAATTAAAGAGGCCACAGAAAGAACAAGTCGCTGGCTAGACCGCTGTCTGAAAGCCCATCAGAGGCCTTTGGAGCAAAACATCTTCCCCATTGTTCAAGGTTTATTAAATACAGAGTTGAGAGAGAAAAGTGCCAAGGAGCATATGACCAAAGATGTCAATGGATTTGCTATTGGAGGACTCAGGTTGACTTTTCCCTTGAACTGTTGAAGATATTTTTGTAATAAAAAGGATTTTAATATTTTTTGTTTTTGACAGTGGGGGAGAATCGAAGGACGATTTTTGGCCCATGGTGAGCCTGAGTACTGATATTCTTGACAAGAACAAACCCCGCTATCTGATGGGAGTTGGAGTAGCTATTGATCTAGTGGTCTGTGTTGCATTGGGCGTTGATATGTTTGACTGTGTATTTCCAACAAGAACTGCTGTGAGTTTTATAATAGTTATAAATACAAACTTGCTCATTTAACTGAAGAATAAAAAAAATGTGCTTAAATGTTTACAATAAATAAACTTTTTTGTACTCTCCGGCCTCACTCCATCCATTATAAAACAAATTATCTGTTAGAGTTCTAAAATATTAAATCATTTAATATTTTTTGCACCAAAATACGAGTAGAAAAGGTGAACTTGATGCCTAATATGCACTGCATTCAGTTCACCTTTATGCAAATCAGAACCAGTGTGTTTTGTTTGAATAATGTTCTTTATGGAAGTTAGGGTATTGTTTATCAATAGGACAAGATTTAACTGCTTATGTTAGTGTTTAATGCTTTAAGCAGATTTAACTCTAAAGTAATATCACCTTTCTATATAAATACAATAATTAAAATGTGCACTTGAATGTACTTGGTTAGTTAGAACTAACCAACTCTCATTTTACAGAGATTTGGATGTGCACTCATCAATAAAGGGCAGCTTAATCTAAAACAGAAACAATATGAGACTGACATGAACCCAATAGACAAGGATTGTACATGTTCAACATGCCAAAATTACACAAGGGCTTATTTGCATTGCATTGTTACTGTGGAGACTGTGGCCTGTCATTTAATTTCTGTGCACAACATTGCATACCAGGTATGTAAACCTTGATGAGTTATTGATCCATGACTACTAAGTGAACAGGACACAGGCCAACTAAAATAAATAATATTTATCTATTCTACTTTCAGATGCGTCTCATGAGAACCATGAGACAACACATACAAGATGGTACCTTCCCACAATTTGTAAAGAGTTTTGTTGAAGAACTTTATCATGATAAAAATTATCCTACATGGGTGGTTAATTCTCTTAGTTCAGTAGGAATAAATATTAAAAATGAGCAATGTAAAACTGAAATATAATATAGTGTTATGAATTAAAAGATTTATTTTCGCCTATCACATAAAATCATCTGAATCATTTCCATCATAATTGGTTGTCATGTTTTCTGATCTCATTAAAGTGGAATAGCTTCTGAGTTCTGCTTCCTCCTTCTTCTTTTTCTCTTCATCCTTTTCTTTTTCTTTCTTTTCTCTTAGAAGCTTCTTTTTGTCCTCTCGCTCAGATTTGTCCCGTTCTTCACGCTCTTGTCTCAAATCCGGAAGAGCTTCCTTCTTTGTTTTGTTAAGTCTATTTACTATATCGTTGTTTCTCTTGGCTACTCTTACTTTTCTGACATCTTTATCTTTATGGAATGCAACTTGCCCCGCCTGAAAAAAGCATTTTTAGTTAAGGTAACCTTAACAGAAATAATATAAAAAGTGTTTGTTTCCTTCCATTATCATCACTACATAGTATAAAACAAAGTCGCTTCTCGCTGTCTGTCCCTATGTATGCTTAGATCTTTAAAACAACGCAACGGATTTTGATGCGGGTTTTTTTAATAGATAGAGTGATTCAAGAGGAAGGTTTATATGTATAATAGATAATAGATTCTGGTTTATGTACGGGTGTTACAGAAAACTCACATAATCCGAAGCGAAGCGAGGGCGGGTCGCTAGTATTTCAATATACTGTATACGAAACTACTACTTGTAAAATGATCTTGCCCCGATAATTTTGGTGTCTACCCATAACTAATAAGTACCTTCATTCCTCAAAAAACAGTACTACACCAATACAAGCAAGCATAAGCCAAATACAATATTAAATACATACCTCCATAGCAGCAGTCTTCTTTAAATTTGACCACATAGTGTAGACAATATCAATGTCATTCATTTTATTGCCCATAATTGAATTTGCCTTCACTAACTGACACGCATCATCCAGTACTGAATTTGGTATATCATCTATTGTTTGACCCTAGGACAAATTCATGTTCAAATTACTAATTAGACAATTTTTCAGTTCCAAATTAATACAAACGAAATGTACCTCCATATTATAACATTACTTACGGCTTCTAAACGAAGGTATACGTGAGCCGACGAGACTTTATCTACATGGAACCACACATCCTCAGGCCACCCCCACTTGATAAGATCTTCATCTAAAAAAAACAATAGACTTTCTATAATTAACGTTATACACATTATTTCATACTAATCTAATTAGATTTATAAGGTTCCCGTCTAATCCATTATAATAAATTGTACTATGGTACTTACTTTCATGCTTATCAGCTCCCATAAATAAGGTGGTAGGTGGAGATACAACATTACTAGTAAAGTAGAAAACCATTATTATCCCGTGTTGTGCTACCTATAAAATTTAAAAACGAATTCACCTAGTTTTGGCAAAATCCAACCTCAATTTGATGTTGACATGACATGACAACATGACATTGACAATTGTTAATTAGGTAAGTGTTGCCACTGTTTCCGATTAGTATTTTTGTAAATTAACTTCAAAAATGGTCGGGATAAATTATCAGCATCTTGCAAAAACGTATAGTTTTATCCTGATTCACAGATTTAGTGAAAGTATGCTTTATAATAACTATATAGTAGCTATAAAAACGCTTTGTAGAAGAATTTGGTACCCTAATCCATACTTACTGTGTAGCTACGCTGTTACCTACCTACCGATTCTCGCACTACACACGAGATTCGAGGTGAAAGCTTAAGTCGCGATTTATAAAGTTAAAAAACTGCATTCATTTAATTTTATTACGTTCGAGGCAAAAATTATCTAGAAATATGGATTGGCAAACGTGGGCGCTGTGTAGAATTGCCGAACTTTAGAAAATAGAAAACCGGTAAAAACATAGTTCTCTGGCACTTAATTATGCTAGAAAACAGTTAACAGTTGAAACTTGTCTTGTTATTCTGACTAGAACTAAACTGTTAAATAAGTCTGTATGATCTGCATACACGTAGTAATTAAGTACTCTGTGCCGGTTACCCTTAACAACCTGTGGTATGATCTTTCTGATATTCTGTGGCTAAACTTTGTCTGACATTAATGAAAGCAAAATAATAAGCAATAAACGGCAGTCATTTAATATTGGTTTATTTAGAACCACCAATTTTATCGATGGGTAGCCCAGAGCAAGAGTTATGCCCTCCACCATCAGAAGAAGATGAATTAACCTTACCCAGAGCGAGTATAAACAAAATGATAAAGGAATTGGTACCCTCTGTAAGGGTAGCGTTTGAGTCTAGAGAATTAATTCTCAACTGCTGCACAGAATTTATACACTTGCTTAGTTCCGAGGCTAACGAAGTGTGTAACCAGAGTAATAAAAAAACGATTAATGCTGAACATGTCCTTACAGGCAAGTAGTTTCTTTGTTATTTACTTATCAATATATTTTTACATCTTAAACGTATTTAAAATCAATAAATGTCAGGAGTGTCGCTCTCTTCTCATCACTCATTCACACGAATTGACCCGCTTTCATTAAGTGAAATAAATACTTAATACATGGAGACTTACTTGGTTTTAAAACAATGTTTTTCATATTTTATTGGACCTTTGACAGTTGTCATTTGGCAATTTTTTTTGATGCTGCTGATTAAAATCTCTTTTTTTTTTTATTATCAATGAGGTTTATAAAGGAAATGTAATTGAGTTAGTATTTTGTTATAATTTTTTTAAATTATTTACTTAATCTACCTACCTACTATAAATGAAGGTATCAAATAAATTATCTAACAACACGCTAGAACTATTGCCCTTGTATAATAAAGTCTAGATAGGTGTTTTTATGTAGTAAAATAAAATGCAATGACATTATTAAATCATTAAAATTGTATTGGATTTAAGAACAACATTATTGTCAAATACTATTAATGGTCCATTACACATTTAGAATGAAAAAAATAATTGTTTTTAGTGCCATAAAATATGTACATGGTTTTTCATAATTTGTTTTTGGAAATCATTTTATTATAGATACATGTTTTTTTAAGTTACTTATGTGAATGCTCAATTCATTCGCTTTGGAGGCCTGGTTACTAACATTACTACCAACTGCATGTTAAGAGAATATGAATAAATAAAAAGAATCCCAAATCGTTAAACTCTGATCAAACAAATTTTAATACAAAGGTTTCAACATTAAAAACAAAACGTAAGCAGGTATTAAAAAGATTTTTGTGTACAAACATGGCAAGTTTTAGGAAATTGTCATAGATTACAAAGAATAAGAATTATGCCATTACTGTACAGCTAATATTGTGATTATTGTTGCTTTAATCGACACGCTGGCCTAGTGGGTAGTGACCCTGTCTACGAAGCTAGCGGTCCTGGGTTCGAATCCCGGTAAGGGCAGATATTTGTGTGATGAGCCCGAATAATTGTTCCTGAGTCATGGATGTTTTCTAATGTATTTAAGTATATATTTCTCTATATAAGTATTTATATCGTTGTCTAGTACCCATAGTACAAGCCTAGAGCTTAGTTTGGGACTAGGTCAATTGGTGTGAGATTGTCCCCTTATATTTATTTTATTTATTTATTTATTTAATAAGATTATTCTGTTTTAGCCTTGGACAGATTAGGATTTACTGACTACACTATAGAAGCAGAAGCAGTCCTGAAAGATTGCAAGGCTGTAGCAGCAAAGCGCAGACGACAGAGCACCAGACTTGAAAACCTTGGTATACCTGAAGAAGAATTGCTCAGGCAACAACAGGAACTATTCGCAAAGGTAGCCATGTGTCTTTCACAATAAAATTAGTAATGTTGGCATCAGACATGGAGGAAATAGACTATTTCCTAGAAATACAGAGAGAGAGAGAGTGCATGTGTGTGAAGAGTGAACACAACATATTGAGAATCTTCCTGAAATGGAGCACTACAGAATTTAAAAATAAAATGCATTACTAACAAGGAAAGGTACCTAACTGTGTGGCTCTGATTAGGTTTATTTTGATATATGTTAGAGAGTAGTCTAAAATAACGGACACATTTTTTTTTAGCTGCCCAATCTCAACCTTTTGGGAGGAATCATCCTCGAAAGTACTGAACGTGACTAAACCCTCTAAGTTCCACAGATAATTTAAAAAAAATCTTGTTACCTACTGGTTTGATGATAATATGTTAAAGAACATGAAACATAATAATGAGCACATGTTTTGTTATAATACCAAACTAAGTATTTTTTTGATGAGAAATATATAACAAAGAAGAGTATTTTTTTTAAATATTAGTTTTATCCAATAAAAGACATGTGTCTGTTATTTTAGACCACTCTCTAATATATATCAAAATGAACCAAATCAGAGCCGGACAGTTGGGTACCTTTTCTTATAAGTCATATAAATTTTACCCACATCCACACACAAATCTTTTGAACACCACTTCTGGCATTTTCTTTTTCTGTAGTTTTAAATTTGAATGAAGAAAGCTTTATAATTTGCAGAGATAGTAGAGCTCCCTACCCGTGGTACAAAATACGGTATCATAAATATGAGGTAGATTAAGGTTATGCTAGAACTTTGGCTGGCCTGAAGGGCCAAAACACCCAGAAATAGGAGCAGCGGAGCTCCGTCGACTCTGTTAAATTTGATATTTAGATGGACATCGTTGGTCAGTTGAACATAGTACGAGGGCTGCCTTTTAAGTTGTGTCGTTTGGAAAAACTAAAGACAATTTAAGTGTTAAATGGTATTTATTGTTTTTCAAAGTAATCACCGTGACATGTAATACACTTTTTCATTCGATCGAACCAGTTTTCGAAACACTTATTCCAGTCCGAAGTCGGGGTCTCCAAAATGGCCGTTTCGTATGCCTCAACGGCTTCTTCAGGCGTCTGGTACCGTTGACCACGAAGTCGTTGCTTGATTTTTGGAAAAGTAAATAAATCGTTAGGGCTTAAGTCTGGACTGTACGGAGTGTGTTCCAGAATTTCGACGTTTTGCTCTTTTAAAAACGCAATTGTTTGCCGAGCGGTGTGCGAGCTCGCATTATCGTGGTGCAGTCTTATACGACGTCTTGGGTTATTTTTTCGAAACTCGCCGATGACTTCTGGTAAACAGACAGTGGTATACCAGTTAGCATTAACCGTTTTACGATCCTCGAGCACGATGGTGGCAACGTGGCCACTTTTCGCCACAAACGTGGCGACCATGTTTTTCGAAGTGCTCCGTGAGCGTATTACTTTGGTCGGTTTTGGCTCATCTTGGAACACCCAAACAGTCGACTGCTGTTTAGAATCGGGATCGTAGGCATATATCCAAGATCCGTCACCACTGATAATGTCGTAAACATGTTTCGAGTTTCCTCGGTTGAATTGCCGCAGAGTTTTGCGACACCATCGAACGCGAGCCATTTTTTGGTCTTCACTGAGTAAATGTGGTATCCAGCGTGAGATCAACTTTTTTACGCCTAAGTGATCGTGCAAAATACTGTGAACACTGGTCCCTGAAATACTTAAGGAAGCTTCTATCTCACGGTATGTCGCATGGCGATCTTCGACGATCAGTTGCCGTACAGCATCAATGTTCTCCTGGGTTACGGCTGTTTTTGGTCGACCTTCACGATGTCTATCACCAAGACTAGAGCAACCACGTTGAAATTCTAAATACCAGCGTTCCACAGTCCGGAGGCATGGTGCTTTATCATTGAAAACCGTAGTCAACTCTTCGAAGCACTGAAGTCGCGTTAAGCCCCTTTTGAAG
Source organism: Acleris laterana (assembly GCA_963966035.1). Classification (NCBI taxonomy): domain Eukaryota; kingdom Metazoa; phylum Arthropoda; class Insecta; order Lepidoptera; family Tortricidae; genus Acleris; species Acleris laterana. Next base: position 8,990,967 of record OZ014439.1, read on the forward strand.
TTTTAAAAAATTATCGCACGTAAATTTTCCTTCGAAATTTCCATTTTCACAACTGACTTGTCAACTTTGAACGAACGCTGTACTAAAACGGTTGGGCCGATTTCGAGTCATTCTTTTGTTTTCGAATTCTAAATTCAAATATTTTAAGATGACACTAGTTCTTTTTTATGCAATCACGGGAGGTTTGCAAACGACAGAACTTAAAAGGCAGCCCTCGTAGTTGTGCCATGAGTCAGGTGCGGATAGTAGTAATATTGGTATGAATTTGGTCTGTTTAGTTGCATATAACCAATGATAATGTAATAAATAAGATTGCAGTCCTGTCTACGACTAATGTGGTCAATTGTGTAACTTTGCAGGCGCGCGAGGAACAAGCAAGACAGGAGCAGCAGCAGTGGTTGCTGCTGCAACAGCAGGGGCTCGCTGGCGCCGACAGCGCGCCGCAGCCCTACGTGCCGCCGCCCGCCGGACCCAGGAATGACGCCGACGAAGACGATGACTACTCCTAGATTCATCTTGTTTCACTATTATTATATTTAAAATAAAAACATTGCGTCGGTGCTCTTGCAATACCGCGTAAGTAAAAAAATCATGTAGTTGCAAAATGTACCTTACTGACTTAGGTGCTAAGGTGTACTTTGCAACTTATTTAATTTGTTAGTTACGCGGTATTGCAGGCGCACTGACGATTGGATTTTATAGCATCTGTAAATTTTAATCTTCATATAAGTAAACACAAACCACCTCTTTACTCAAATTGTTTTGAACTGATTTTACTAGAAACACTGTAATATGGATCTCTAGAGTGTCAATAAAATAATGATTGTCACTGTCATTGTGTGTTTTCTTCACGTTTTATGAAATCCTATATCATTATGACGAGTTTACCTGAGTTTAATTTAATTGCCTGTTTCAAAATATAACAGAATGGTTTGTTCAACATGAATGCAAGTCACACAACCAAGAAGAAATTTAAAAAACCGAAACAGAAAACACTCTCTACGTCCAACCCAGAAGCATCGGTATTGTTTATGTTGCTCACTGCAGTGTAATGGGGCTTCTAAATGGGCCATGTTTTGCTGCAATTGATGGCTGCAACACAGTGGCCCGGCAACATTGCAAGCAATACCAGCCAGACTATGCAATATTGCAGTAATGTCCCGGCCATATAGCCAAATATGTTTTGTATTGCCACTAATGGCCGATATTGCCCCGATGGGTTGCCGGATGATCGCTAGGCTATCGAATTTACTGCAATATTGCACAGCCAGTTCTATTGTTGTTTCAGTCGCTCTCTTTTCTATAGCACAGTGTATCCTTTTCTACGCGTAGGTAAAAAGAAGAAGTTTGCTATGAGTGACGCCGTGTTGCTATATTCTGTGCTTTGCGATCAGCTGCATTTTGAGGTTATGCTGATAATAACAAAAATGACTACTACGTGGTCTAACGAGAAAATAATTGATTTCATTAATGAAGTACATTTACACCCTGAGTTGTGGGATATAAAAACCGGCATATACAAAGATAGGAATGCTAAAAAAGATGCATGGAATGAAATCGCTGAAAAGTTTGGCATAACCAGCAACGAGGCTCACAAAAAATTCCGAAGTGTGATTTCGTCAGCCATTGTTGTCGGTTTGTGTAGCCCGTTTAGGAGTCTGCATCATGGGCCATACTATTGCAGACATATTGCAACACATTGCCCAGCCATAGATTGCTCGGCCATCAGTTGCAATAAAATATTTTTGTGATGGCCGGACAATTAGTTGCCAATAGTGCAGCCACAAATTGCAGCAAAAGATGGCCCGTTTAGAAGCCCCATAAGATAACACTTGGTTGGCAATGATTTATGGCAACATGTTTGTATATATTTCAGAGCTCAAGGCACACAGGGGACAGTACTTTTATTGATGCCGTGGAGCCAGTCGTGCCTCTGTTGGCCAAAGATTCGGAATGGGTAGACATAATGCAGACGCCTACCAAACCGGCGCTCTCCATCGCCGACGAAGAGGAAGTACTGCAACTCGTAAATTGAATTTAAAATTGTCACCATTCCTAACCAAATCGCTTTTACAATAGGTAATTAGTTTGCGTTATAGGTGGATTGTGAAGATGGACCGGACACTAAACCATTAGCGATCATGTTTCCGGGGTTGTTAGAGAAAGATCCTCAAACGCTTCAGGGAATGCTGACCAAGGCGATGTCGACAACTGAAGTTACAAAACACTTGGTCGATCTTGGTCAGAAAGCCAATTTCACATTTATGAAAAAAGCTAATAGGCTTATTCCGCCTGATAAGGTAATATAATATTTTTTAAGTGTGAAGCTACATTCAGTCATAAATATACATGGTGTCTCATTCAAATCGGTCAGTATGGGAAAGTCTGAAACTATAAGACATACGAAGATTTGTTCTTAGGAACCATGTCACCGATTTTGATAAAAAGAAAAACTGCATTCATACATTTGAAAAAAAAAATGTACCCAGCTAGGGAATCGAACCTGGTTGTTTTGAAAAAATAAACTTACTTACACTATTTCTATTCAGATATCGATTGTGTAGGTCTTAAGCAGTAAATGTTTCTAAGAAACATGATGTTTAAAATGAATAAAATGCATTGTTTTCACATACTTTAATTTATAGGTGTTCGAAGTGACCACGTTTTTTTTTCAATACAATATTCAACACGTTTAGGTAACAACAATTTTACAAGCCTGAACTTGTTGAATATTGTAACGGTGGTCACTTCGAACATCTATTAAAATAAATTAAAATTATGTGAAAACAATGCATTTTCTGGATTTAAGACATCATGTTTTTTAGAAACATTTACTGCTTAAGACCTACACAATCGATATCTGAATAGAAATAGTGTGTTTATTTTTTCAAAACAACCAGGTTCGATTCCCTAGCTGGGTACAGTTTTTTTTTCAAATGTATGAATGCAGTTTTTCTTTTTATCAAAATCGGTGACATGGTTCCTAAGAACAAATCTTCGTATGTCTTATAGTTTCAGACTTTCCCATACTGACCGATTTGAATGAGACACCCTGTATATACGTTCCCAAGACGTCATAAATATCTACACGTGACTTACTTTAAAATCTTCGTACACTCGCATATTTGACGCGATGGCGGTATAGATATTCGTGCTCTAGACTGTACTTACTGTGTGTGGGGATTTGTTAGATGACTTTCCCAAACGCATTTTTTCTTTGAAGCAAATTTTCCTTTCGCGTTTTTTCCCGAACGCGGTAATTACCAGAAGCCTTTTCCCTGGCACCATATTTTCACAGTCGTGTTTCTCCCCTTGCGATTTTCATCCAGTCGCTTCTTTTCCTGGTACCATATTTTCACTGTCGTTTTTTTCTAATTCCAAAAATCTAATTTGACACAGTCGACGGAGCTCCGCTATGGCGGAGCTCCTATTTCTTTGTTATTGGTCCTCCGGGCCTGCTGCAAAACTAACATAACCTAAACCTACCTACATTACGATGTAATTAATTTTGGGAATAAGTGCGACTGGGATAAAATCGAACGGGACCAAATGCGACTGGGTAAAAAGACGAACGAGAATAAAAGCGACGGTAATAAAACCGAACAGGAAAAAATTACATTGGGTCAAATTAAGAATGGGAAAAAATGCGAAAAGAAATATCGCTTCACGGAAATAATGATTTTGTGAATATTATGTAACAAACCTGTGTGGGTACCCAAGGGTTTCTTATTTAAACAGACGATTTAGGTACTTATCTTCTTTCAGAGGTGGCTTGGAAGTGTGTCTGAAAACAGTGTTTCAAATTCATCGGGATGTAATCAGGTCGGAGGTAAGTTAATGAAATGTGCAATCGAATACCTATTCTATTATGGATCTTGAGTTTTAGACTAGGTACCTAAGTATAAATTCGCATTTTCTTTTTCAAAGGTTCATCTCATAATGAAAATAATCAAAGCATTACCACAACAAAAAAAGAAGAACCAGAGAAAAGTGAAACTTTGAAATAATGTTTCTACAAATGGCTTGAATTAATCCACATGATGGTGCATTGAAAGAAAATGTCAATGTTATAATATTATTAAAAATTTATTACAACTTCCACAATCTTTGTACAGAAATATCGACTATGTACAATTCAATGCTTTTGTTACCAATTGAATAAATTAAGATTTCACTAGTACAATATAGCTATTTTAAACAATGAATAGGTCTATTCCCATTGGTCGCAAGTTTCCTGAAAATCTTGTAATTTGCATTAGGGACTTGTGACAATACGAATTCTAGAGGCACTTTATCTGTGTGTATAAGTATGTTTATGTTTATCTACTTTTACAGTAGAATAATTAAGTCTACATTACTGGGCTACTTTGGAGGTATACCTTATCATACATTTATTACTCAATAAACAGCACTACCCTCATAAGAAAAAAGAGCGTATGTCTCATAACATCGCGAATGTATTAGTGACCTTAATTCTTAAGACACAGGGTTCAACTTGCTTTGACCATCAAATTGCGCTTGCGTCCTTTTTATTTAGGAGGGTAGAAAAATACTTGTAAGTAATCTTGCTATCTTTAACTAACAGTTTATTGTTTAGTAAAGGTGAGAAGACAGTGTTAGGATACCCTACACCACACTTACTTGAGAATTCCTACATTCACTTTGCCGACGTGGCTTTTGGGAGTCCCCGAACGCGGCATTCGGTGGATCCCAGTATTTCTATTATGAATTACTAGTCTGGTTCTGCGGGTCCGCTAAAACCTGGGTCAATGTTGAATGATCCCTCTGACAACCGTATTGTGAAATTTAAGTATTTTAACCACTTGATCTAGGTATCTGCTCGCAACCAAGCCGTAGAAAGTCAAAGAAACGAGCTCAACCGTGTTTATAGAATCTGCCACAAGGATCCCTCTAGATTTACCTATTGTCAAAACATGGCATGGCATGTTCAAAATTAAAACAGATACAATTGTGATGTATTGTATTGTACCTAAATATTGGGTCATTACCTATGAAATTGGCGATTTTTTACGTGTTTTATTTCGTACGGAATTTATTCATTTCAGTTTTAACTTCCAAATTCTTTTAGATACAAATAATATGGTTAAATTTCTTACTTAATGTTTAAAATGAAAGTGTGAACTCAACTCTTTTCATGTGCTGCGAGTTCAAGTGTTTCAATTTCGCAGAGTTTTATGAAGCTAACTGTTTTTAAGTAATTAAGATATGTATAATATAGCTTAGAAGTGTCCAATATTCCTGACAGATTTTTGTTTGGTTTGCATTTGACGTTACTAAATAATCCGCAAAATTAATTGTATGAAAACCACCGTTTTCATAAAATTCTCCATGTAAAACGCCAATTTCATAGGTAAGGACCTAATATATTTAAGTAACCTTCGTTTTAGAAATGTGTAGACAAAATAAACTTTTTTGAACCATAATATTAAGCATATTTAAATAAAACCTTAAGTTTGTAGTTGTGTCAATATAGATAGTATGGCTGTCGTAAATGCCCTAGGTATCGAACTGCGAAAATGAGAAATCTATTTTACAAATGATTGGTAAGTTACGTTACTGGATCAGATCATCTCTTGCGTTCCTGATTCTCTTAAGTCAATTTTTGTCGCTTGTTGGAAAGTTACGAAGAAAAAGAAAAACGTGAGTCACGTGCGTCACATCGGGCAATTCCCAGTTGTCTACATCCTCGAAATTATGTGCACGTTTCACACTCTTTAATTTGACTCAACTGTTTTAGTTTAATTAATGTCTACTAAAGTATATTAATAAAAACTAACTAAAAACTAACACAGTTGAGTCAAATTAAAGAGTATGAAATTTTCACATAATTTCGAGGGTGTGGACAACTGGGAATAGCCCGGCACATCTAGCTTTTGGATTTTCACCTAGTCTATAATTGAATTTTCACCACCTACCAAAAATCTACTTTGTAGAGCCGTAAGCAAATGCCAACAGGAATTTATCAAGATGTGTCCAGATAGAGGTTACGAGTTGTGGGAGTAGAAAAGATGTAAGTATTTAACGATTAGGAGATTCTGACAAAATAAATATTGTAATTTATCTGATCATGGTAGTGGAATCGCTTAGTTTTGTTAAGGCATGAAGAAGGCAAACAAGCACTCAGGCCTTTGGTCATCTCAAGATTGTAATGCATAGAAAACCCTGGAAGTTAATCGGAATGCCTCTGTTAGTCATTCCGCTGCCTGTCTTTTACCCTCACACCCGAGCACAACAAAGCGAACATGTTACTTTGTTAGTGCTGGGAAACAAAGGAACTTTTACGTGCGAATGCTCTGGCTAAATTATTTGTTTGCGTGCACATCTGTCTGTACCAACCCTCTGTGTGATAGTATTTCAGCTGCCCATTGAACATATTAACTTATTTGCAAAATGAAATTGCCTTTGAGACTGCTCAGATATTTTCCCCAACGCAAACATATTTTGGGAAAATAAATTCCCACTAATCCCCAATTAATGTCGAGGGTGAGGCTGGGAACTACTGCGAATAGCCCCACATCGATGGGTTTTAACGTGTGTGCAGAACTAACATCAATGTCGGCACCAATTCAACATGTTTTTTTGTCAATGCCCGCATACGGCTTTTTTATTTGTATATTTATATTATGCGAATCTATACGAACCTTTTAATTTGCCTTATAAATAACACAATTACAAAGGTTACGTGTAAATGGTGCGCCAGGTTTAATAAATAATACATTTATATTTTTGCGCAGCTGTCGTACTGGATGACAGATTGTACATAAAAAAATGTTATACTAATTTATAAAATCATCGCTTTTATCTTGTCATTGTAGGTATAGATGAAGAAAAATAATCTGCACCAATTCGATGTAGCGCTTCTAAGACGAATCGGTGCAATTGTCATCTATTTTTATACATATCGCTCTATGCTTTATTTTCATCAAGCTATTCCCCTATTCAAAAATATATACGCATCGGAATTAAGCTTACTCAACTATAGAAAAAATATATTGTGGTTTTTATTAATCTTTAACTACTTTACAAAATGTTTACTAAACGTGTAGAGCAAAAAATACATCGAAATTCGTACTTACAATTATAGGCACTGAATCTATAATCTATTTATGCCTATACATTTATTACTTTACTATTTCAATATTTTTTATTGCATTATGCCGGGTTTATCGTTTATTAACGTATTTATGGCTGATCAGTACTTACTTCTGTAGATTACATAACATCTAAAATTTTAACTATAGTAAATATAACACCAAAAATTATTGCTCCGTTTAGTTTAAGTAGGTACGCCGCACTATAAATAAACAAACTACTAGAATATTCCTCGGGACCATTAGGACTGTTTCCCCTCCCTTACATAGTTTACAGATCAGGTCTCATTAACCCCCCAACCAAGTGTTAGTCGCCTTAATCGGGTGGATAGAGCATCGGTCACTCTCATACTTATTTACGTGTCAGAAGACGGATGCCTTACCAAGACATTATCACGCGACAAACGCAGCCATATCAGGGCCCCAGAGGGTGACATATGTTTTATCCACATCGATAAACACGGCCATAATAGGGTGCCGTGGCAGTTCCAGCATATGGATATACCTTAATAATTGAATATACCTTAAAAAATAAATGAATTCTACAAATAGGTGCATCCTTTTGGCACTACTCTTTCCGAATAAATGCCCTTATGACTTGTAAGTTACGAGTCCGTGGAGTTTTGTTTTTTAAATGTATAAATGTCTTTTTTTTTGTAAAAACTGATAAATTGGTGAGGCTCTAAAAAGATAGTAACAAATAATTATAGGAAGCGTCCGTCAACCGCGGCTGGTTTACGTGGCTTTTGATTGCGCACGACCAAAAATATCCACTGCGCCAAGTTTCTTTTGGAAGTCTAAACGCTCAAGGATAGCCCAAGGTCACGCCAGTGACTTAGGTACAACCAATAGTTTGCACATTACACTCTGTTTCATCTAAGATGATTCCTGTAAAAGCTCTTTATAAACACGTATTACACTTGTTCTTTACCTTTACATAAATACTATATTGGTAGTATTGGTACACACCTAGCGACGCCGTTCAAGAACTTAAATAATGACTCTAGCATGTCAGTGTGAGTAAGTATAGTAAGTGATTGAAATTAAGAAATGCGGCTGTCACAGGACTCATCCTAGATGAAACAGTTTATAAGCATACGTCGTTATCGCGGGTACAAAAACGATTTGACAGTACAGAAAGATTATGAAAAACAAGCAATAACAGACGCGAAACTCATTTTGAGAAACATCTATGCCTACTCCTACGAGTTTAAAATGTATCACACATTAGAAAAAAAAATGTTGAAAGATCATTTAGTCAATTAAAATGGATATTTACTGCTAGACGCTGCAAATTGACTGTAGAAAATTTAGAAAAAATCTTTGAAATCTATAACGAAAACCAAATAATACATGTGAAAAATAAACGTTAGTAAAAATTACACACGTTGTTTTCTTATTTTTTAAATAGACTTTCTTTTAAGTAGGTAAGCGTTTAATTAGTAGACGATAACAGTTATCTTCACACAAGTACGTATATATTGTTAAAATTGTTAAAAAAAAGACGTTAAAAGATAATTAAATTTACTTATTTCCTATGTAAGTATAAACTTGTTAACTAAACAGATGGAAACATATGACAACAGTTTAACCCATACCCCTTTGCGGCTGTATTTTTTATTTATCTTTTCTAGAGAAAACTCTCCACATGTAAAGAGCTTCTTAGATGTTTAGTAGCTGTAGGCAGAATACGTCCGTTTCTACCAAATAGACATTCTGTTTTATCTGCTCTTTATCTGATTGGTAATTGTACCCGCGATAACGACGTATGTTTATAAGTGTAGTGTATTTGTCCAGATACCAGCACACCGCGGTTGATGGACGCGCCGATAATTTGTTTACGTATGGTCATAAATATTACGCAAAAAGGTTAGCACTTGCACAACATGGACACATGAAACATACAGCTGTGGGAACCGAGCGGTGAAGTTCATTGTCGGTATAGTTCATTCGTTTGTTGAAAAAGATTTAAAAAAACATTTATTTAGTTGGCGTAGATCAGTGCGTCTCATTAGATCTAGACTATTCAGATAGAAACGTGCTATGCTACAAACGAGTGGCAGAATTAGGTCTCCGCTCAGTCCCCACTGGTATGGGTATGGTCAAACAAGTTTGTTCCAGTTTTCACGAACACAATTAACTGATTGGTTATCCATTGGTATCTGGTGCCAATTTGAACCACTGTTAAACCTTACATTTATCTGTTAAGTCGTTACAAAATTCAGCATTAGATATTTGATTCTGTTGACAAAAATTAAATAGCTCCTCACTGGCTGCTGACATCTATATTTGCATAACCAATGAAACATGGAAGATGGTAAATAATGTTTACTTAATTTACAAAGGTATAAATTTAGATAGAGATGAGATTTTATAATAGTGTCACATGTTCGTTTCTCATAGTCTCACAGTTAAAGACAAGCACAACCATGAAGGTTCTACCTATTTTATTTATCTACTATATACATTTCGAAAAAGTACTAAATTGTTCTTAACAATAGTTAATTTTGTTTCGGTTTTTAGTCATCCGCAAAAAAACATTATCTAATCATAGTTTTTAGATGAAAAGCATAAAGCTTAATTATTCTATTTATACCATAAAAAACATTACACAAATTGTGGGCAACATTTTTTTTTAAAGAATTCTTAGTCTATATTGGTTTAGTATAGAACACACATACTTACGTAATTATTGCATAATCGGTCATGAGATATTTTCATTAAATTTCAAGCAGTCTTATTAGTATAAATAACAAATTATATTTCCATAAAAGTCATTTCTCAATGTATAAAAATAAATAGATTTGTCCAACACAAAGTTAGTATATCTGTTGAACATTTTAGAAGTTCCTGAATTAAACTAGGTGTTTGGTGGTCGAGTGAGAGGTCGACTTTAAGGAATAGCAAAGGATAGTACATTGTTGCCTAGGCGCGGAAAGTAAGGGTTTTCCTGACGAGGTGGTTAGCTGGCCGAGCAATAGCGAGGCCTGCTAAAATACGAGTCAGGAAATCCTCGTTTCCGCCGCGGCATGCATAA